>JAWPHD010005950.1:0-153116 GCA_037043455.1 Cyrtodaria siliqua
GCTGTACTTGGGGCACAATTGTTTTTTCACAAAGGCAAATCTAAGCACTTTGTACAAGTGTACGATATGGTGGCGGAAGAGAATAATAGTGAGCTGGGTAATCCACTTATAATCGACAATAGCCCTGTTTCGCAGTCTAAACAATTCAGGTTACGTTCCAGGGTGTTGCCTGGACAAATACCTATTGTGTACGAAATCAGTTAGTGCGAAACTAGACAGTCAGTTGGTATTGTGTTTCATTAGTTCCAGTTTTGCGCAAGGAGAATGGACTCATAATAACGCACACTCAATGCATATGAACAAATATGCCCTGAGATGGATAGAATTTGGAAACTCTTACATTTGTTAAGATATTTAAGCTCTTCAGATAACACTGTACAAAGGAAACGGCTTTTGGAAGCTGCTTCTTCGGAACAACTAGCTACGCTTTCAGAAATTTTGAAGAATATTCTGAGTGGCATATTCGAGCTGTCGGACAAAGAATTACTAATTCTCGAACGCTACAAATTCTTTTTTAGAAAACTTGTGATCAAATGGATTGATAACAGCGAAAAGCGAAGATCTTTACTAAGACACAGTATTTATTACATGTTTTCTTTAATCACTGGTCAGTCGTAGACGGAATGAATGATGGTGTTTTACGGCACGTCGACACATAAATATGTCATATTGTGAGCAAAAACCTACGAAAAAGAAATTAAATAGTAATTAAAAATTAATGTAAATATATCAAGATAAAACTATTAACAAATAATGGTTGATATGGTAGTACTATAAACTATATATGAAAATCAACAAATGCCCGTCAACGGGTATATAAACAAGTAAATATATATAAGAACGCATTATAATGATTTATATAGCTCGATTTCTTTGAGGAAATCTAAAACAAGACTAAAATCTATAGTATCAAATAACTCTTTCATAGTATTAACATTGTAGTACCTTTGACCCATAGGATCAAAGTCTACACATTCCAACAATATGTGTTTGACCGTTAACGGTGCTAAGCAGGGTATACATTCTGGTAATTGCTCAGCTTGTAATAAATATGAATGAGTAGAACGTGAATGCCCTATCCTGTACCGGGCTAGGACAACCTCTTCTCGACGAATGGGTCTACTAGAAGAACGCCATTCTCCATGCAACGGTTTAATTGAATGTAGTTTATTGTTAACTGACAAATCCCAAGCGTCCTGCCAACAGTTACGAATAAATGTGTTAATACAACTTTTAAAATAAGTATAAGGTAATTTAGCATTAGGTATATGTAAACCTAATGCTGCACTATCAGCTCTATCATTACCACGTATTCCTACATGGCTTGGAAGCCAGCAAAAAACTATATCAACTATAAGAGAATTGAACTTTTCTAAAAGCTGAAGCACAACTGGGTTGTCATGTTTCGTATTACCCAGTGCTTGAAGAGATGAAAAGGAATCAGAAAATATTACAAAATGGTCATCATCAGATTCCTGAATATAATTTAAGGCAAGTTCAATTGCCTTAAGTTCAGCTGAAAAGATAGATGCCTTATCTGGCAGGCTGCTCTTTATGCTGTGTTTGTGAACAACAGCTGCTGCAGCTACCTTATCTCCATCTTTAGAACCATCTGTGTATATATGTTGAAAGTTACTCTATTTCGATTTAATTTCATTAAATTTGCTTTGAAAGACAATAGGGTCTGTACTGGATGTGTTACTATTACAAAGATCAAAAATAATTGTTGGTGTTTCCAAAGTCCACGGTGGAATTTGTGGTACTTTGTACTTGGCAATCACATTTAGGTCGATTTCAGTGTCTCTTAATGTTGGTTTAATACGAAGACCAAATGGTCGAATGGCCTTCGGGTTTCGATCAAAAAGAGGTTCACAACTAGGATTAAAAACATTATCGAAAGTTGGGTTTGAAGGGTTATATTGTAATTTAATAGCGTATTGAAGGGCTAATTTGTCCCGTCTATGAGACAGTGATGGTTCATTAGCTTTAACATAGACTTTCGGCTGGTGATGTACGAAAGGCACCTAAGGCGAGTCGTAATCCTTGATTATGTATAGGATCGAGCATCTGCAAGTATGACTTGCGAGTCGATCCATATACTATTGAGCCGTAGTCCAGTTTGGATCTGATAAGAGATCTATAAAGTTGTAAAAGTACGATCTGCTCCCCAATTAGTGTTTGCAACAACTGTAAGTAAATTAAGAGCTTTAAGGCACTTGGCCTTCAAGTATTTAAGGTGTGGTATAAACGTTAATTTACGGTCGAAAATAAGACCAAGGAATTTTGTCTCATCCACTACTGGTATTGGTGACCCATCCAGTGTTAGATGAGGGTCATCGTGATGTTTACGTAGTTGACAAAAGTGCATACAATTAATTTTAGATTTAGAAATTTAAAACCATTTTCATCCGACCAGGTCTGAAGTTTATAGTCGTTGACGGAAATGAAAAAAGGCTTCAAGAAGCTGGTAGTCCTCCCTCAGACACAAATCAACAATTGATTCGAGCGCAGGAGAATTCAAAAACAAAACAGTCGGCATCTCATATACCAGTAACAGCGACGACGACGACACCGACAGCGTCGGCGGCGACGTCATCTCTCCAGCAGCTGGATATGAGTAATGAGAAAGAGTTCTTTGCCGATGACGACGATAATAATCACGGAGTTACTCTTGACGAATGTCAAGCTGACAGTAACGATAGCGACGAAATTCGCCGGAGAATTCTTCAGGTTATTGAAAACAGTTTTTCTTCAAAAATCACGAAGAAAATGAAAAGACTGTTTATTTTCATTATAACATTTGGGAGCAATATAATTGGATTCACATCAACTGGAAACGTGACAATAAGAGGTTCTATTATTGATCCAAAATCAAATGTAATCGAATTTCTAGAGATCTCTGCTGTAGGGAGGGCCGGCTTTTCCGACCAGCAGGCCATAACGCTTTTATTGGGGCATTGATAGAAATTAATGTTCCGGCAAATTTCATTCACAAAGATTTACGTGATACAGCTTCTAGACCCACAGCAATTAATACCGACAACGACGGCAACCACCACACAGGAGTCATTCGGAATAGGAATTATCATTCCGGCGCTCGCACCAGTGAAATAATAAGAGAGTGAATGGATACATAATCGAATTTATTACAAGCAGAGCAATTACCAGAATGTATATCCTGCTTTGCTCCGTTAACTGTCAAACACATCTTATTGGAATGTGTAGACTTTGATCCTATGCGTCAAAGGTACTACAATGTTAATACTACGAAAGAGTTATTTGATACTATAAATTTTAGTCTTGCTTTAGATTTCCTAAAAGAGATCAGACTATATAAATCATTATAATCTGTTCTTATATATATTTACTTGTTTATATACCCGTTGACGGGCATTTGTTGATTTACATACATAGTTTATATTACTACCATAATATCCCTTATATTTTAATATTTTTATCGATCGTTATATATTTACATAAATTTTAAATAATACTTCATTTCTTCATCTTTCATCGGTTTTTGCGCACAATATGACCTATTTATGTGTCGACGTGCCGTAAACACCATTCATCCATTCGAATCTCGCATAATCTCGTATGGCTAGAACGAGAAAGATAAGCGTCTCTGTACATGATCAAAAATGTAATCGTAATCGCTGGACGCTCTTTAAATTCGCTTAGAACTGTGACAGGTGCGCGGTTAACGCTATCAATCCAATGTTTTGAATATAGCGGAATGTGTTATTGTACCGGTAATCAGATTAGCGTTAATCTGATTGTAATAAAGATAAAAGTGTTTCACCTTCGTTGCTATTTTGACGTTTTACTTCTATACATACACATATTCTTTCAAGGTTTATTAAAATCAGACTTTATTATTATCAAATGTTGGTTAGCGGTTGATGACGATTTGGAGGTCTAGATGCGTTTGCGGTCATATATGGCAGAAAGTAAACCATTTTCACGTGAAGATCATCCTTTACTCAAAGGAATAAATTATTATTAAGTCTAATTATTGGATTTTATTTTTATTTTTTTATAAAATAGTAACATTTTTAAAATACTAATATCCGTGTAGGTGGAACTTTTAAATATATTGTAACATATGACACAGTAACTCGCAAGACCGAATAAGATAATGTTGTATAAAAAAAATAATATCACATGACAAATGTGTAATTAAACACGTAAGTTGAGTTGGGTTTTAGCAGTGTAGATACATCAGTTTAGCATTGGTTATATTTTCCTAATATTGTCGTATTAAAACGGCATAATAAATCAACTTGTTTGACTATAATATTTAAAAAAATAAAAAAAATAAACATTTAACAGACTTACGCGTTTTTTTTTATATTTTCTTTGTTGACAAATCCGAATGAACATAATCAACTTTCTAATGCGTTTAGTTTCACTGATAAATGCACAATATAAATAAATTAAAAAAATATTACACAATTATAGTGTATAAATCTGATGTCAACACACCACGGGTGGCCAGTGTTTGTGATTCATGGCCTCTTTGATCTAAACAAATATCCTGCTTAGGACAGCCAATTAGCCACGGGGTACATACGGTACCCCGTGGCTAATTGGCTGTTGGTATGTACCCCGTGGCTAATTGGCTGTTATACATGTTGATCGCAATAAACAACCTGCCATGAATCCAACCTTAGCGACTCTTCAGTTAATTGCATGGTTATATATCTATGTAGGTCCTATGAGCTATGAAACCTTATAGTAAAAAAATACCATCTCCAGGACGCTTATTGTGAAATGCATTGGAAAGCGCTTAATTGATACAGACATTAAACATTGACATTCGTTGGAAAGGATATTTAATTACGCAAAAGAGCACCAACAATGATCGGTTGACTAAGAGTCTTTAAAACATAATTAAAGCGTTTACATAAACAAAAAGCGTACCACTACATTCTTCAATCATATTTCTCGACAGCGAGTTGTTTTTATTCGAGGAATTAACTAAAATTAAAAAATGTATAGCGGATTCGAACAGGATCGGCGTTGGCTAGAATCGGCCATTTAGTCGATATCTATGTAGTCTTTAAGACAAATTGTTAGACACAATTAAGGTATTTGCATCAACAATGATCGGTTGACTAAGAGTCTTTAAAACATAATTAAAGCGTTTACATAAACAAAAAGTGTACCACTACATTCTTCAATCATATTTCTTGACAACGCAACGAGCTGTTTATTTTCGAGGAATTAACTTAAACAAAAAAATGTATAGCGAAGTCCAACAAGATGGCATTTCATCGGCGTTGTCTTTAAGACACATTGTTAGACACAATTAAGGTTTTTGCATAACAAAAGGTGTACCACTACATTCTTCATCATATTTCTTGACAGCGAGCTGCTTATTTTCGAGGAATTAACTAAAACATAAATGTATAGCTGATTCCAACAGGATCGGCGTAGGCTAGAATCGGCCATTTAGTCGATATTTATGTAGTCTTTAAGGCAAATTGTTAGACACAATTAAGATTTTTGCATAACAAAAAGTGTACCACTACATTCTTCAATCATATTTCTTAACAACGCAACGAGCTGTTTATTTTCGAGGAATTAACTAAAACAAAAAAATGTATAGCGAAGTCCAACAAGATGGCATTTCATCGGCGTTGGCTAGAATCGGCATGTATGGCCATTTTGGGCAATATCTATGCAGTCTTTAAGACACATTATTAGACAAATTAAGATTGTTGCATAGTAAAAAGTGCACCACTACTTTCTTCAATCATATTTCTTGACGGCGAGTTGTTGTTTTTTAAGAATTTACTAAAACAAAAAAATGTATAGCGAAGTCCAACAAGATGGCATTTCATCGACGTTGGCTAGACTCGGCCATGTTGGTCGATATCTATGCAGTCTTCAAGACAAATTATTAGATAAAATTAAGGGGTTTTGCATAATAAAAAGTGTACCACTACATTCTTCAATCATAGTTCTCGACAGCGAGCTGTTTGTTTTTGAGGAATTAACTAAAACAAAAAAATGTATAGCGGATTTGCGCCATCTTCACATCTCTGTTTAACAAAACTTTAATCAACACGGCCGACCAACAGTATGTGAAAGTCATTTTATATCAATCAATTCACTGTAAAATAACGTAAAAATACCCAAAATGTCAATATCAACCATAAGTAATATAACAACAAACATTTTCTGCGAAGTATGATGACTTGTTAATCCAAAACAGTCAACTATTTTACAATTTCACGGAGCGGAGCACTTCACCGATAGAAAAAAAATGGCGGATTTTCCGACAATTTTACCGCTAATTTTTTCCTTCCACTTCTCGAAGCCATACAACATTTCAATCAGCTGCGCTATATCTCCATAAGTGGTCACCATTCACCTCTTATTATTTCACTGGATTAATGAAAACATAAATTGCACTGCACTCCATTTGAATATATATATTTTTTTATAAATATAACAATCCTGCAATTTATTTTGGCCTAAATATAGCAAAGGTCACACAGTTTAGGTGAACACAAATTATATTGACTGGCTTAGACTTGACTAACAGTATGTGAAGGTGTTTGCTTCGCCGGCCTTTTCACCGGCAATTTAAATATCTGCTGCCGTCGCAAACTGGTACAATAGAACACCAAAATCTTTGCGCTCATCTTCACTGGACGTGCCTAAGAACACTCCATTATTAATTTTCTTTACAAACGAAGATGATTCGCTATATAAGTCATACGTTTCAACTGTATTGTTTACATCTGAGCTCGCCATTTTGTTTTTAATGAACCATGATATATGCGTGACGTCATTACGGGTTTTCCATTCGGCTGTTTCCGTGAAGGCGATGTTACGTTTCCGTGATATGTGTGTATTAGTGGCAAATGCCATATGGATACGTGATTTACCGATGAACGAATAGGATTACGATGTTGACCGAAGTATTTTTAGAAACAGCTAACAAACAACATTCCTTTAAAATCATTTTATTTTCCCATTTGGAGATCTCTTTAAAGTGTTGTTTTTTTTAATTTGCACCGACTTAGAAGAAATAAAAGTGTATACACCTGTAAACATGATACTAATTATTTACATACTAAAAAAATCTAGCACTACCATAAACTGGAAAAAAAGCCACACCGTTACACACAAGTACATCTAAAACTCGTCAACCGCATACAGGATAACGGACTCCATCGACCGTCTTCGTCGGCGAGGTCAAATCGGAGGGCACTCCATAACGACGTAGGTCACTTCTGTAGTCGACGAAACCTCATCCAGTTCTATTGGCCGTCTCCTCTCCATTCGTCTCGTCGCACATCTGGCTAGAATTCTCAAGATGATTAGCCAAGTTCCCCCAACAAAGAGTGTCACCAAGCTAACATCAATCAACCATCTGTACAGCACAGCACTACCTCGGAAATCTGAAAGTAATAGACCAATTTGTTTCCACTAAAAGACAAAACAGAAATTTAAAAAGGCGCGCGCAGAATATGTTTATCCTGACACGTTACACATCTGAATGCATTGCCCTATTCATAAACATATATCGTATGTATACACGTTGAGTGTATATTTATACACTTAATACAATTTTAAGTCAAATTTTAACGAGTTGTATTGTGTACTTCAACTTGCTACCCATGTTATTAGTTATATATAGTATTGTCAAAACGTTTGTATTGTATATCGATCAGCATATTTTATGTGTTAATACCCCACCTATCACAGTGACAGTAGAAGTTGTGCTTTAATTGCTGACGGTTGTATTGTTGATGGTGGTGGTGGTGGTAGCCCCCTCAGCTTCATGGTTGTCATCGTCATCATCATCATCACTGTCATCAGGTGAGTCGTTAACGTCATCGTCGTCATCATCATCATCGTTGTCGTTGTCGTCATATTCGACTGGGAAAGCCGGCGGCCTAGGTGGTTGTGTCTGTTACATAAATAATTATAATAATATTAACGATGTATAATACTAATTAATAATAATAATAATAATAATAATAATATTATTATTATTATTATTATTATTATTATTTAAAGAATTACTAATTCTCGAACACTACAAGGCACAGTCACTATACAGTCACAAGTCCACAACATTCGTTCGCTTAAATACACTTTAATTCTGTGAATTAAACACATTGGCTCGCAAACGGTCCCATATCTGGATTAAAACACCTATTCAGTTTTTCAACATTTCACGGCATTCATTCACTCTATGCGTTCTTTCAAAACCACGTCTCTACCTAACCTCTGTGCTCATACACTCCAAAGAAATAATGCTGACACACACAGTAAAATACTTACTATTCATGACAACAGACATAATACTTTAACATCTGGTTAGATTTAAAAATGAAATAAAAACGAATCTTGGGAAAAACACATGCAAACTAGAAACTTTGGATTTTTTCAAGGAACTAATTTAGCACCCTTCGATCCGGAAGTACTTTCTCACTGGTACATAGTCTTGGCAAAGAAATAATTCTGACAAACACAGTAAAATACTTACTATTCATGACCACAGACATAATACTTTAACATCAGGTTAGATTTAATAATGAATAAAAACTAATCTTGGGAAAAACACAGGCAAACTAGAAGCTTTGGATTGTTTCAAGGAACTATTTTAACACCCTACGACCCCGAAGTACTTCCTCACTGGTCTCACATAGTCTCGGCCAGCTAGACCGTATCATGCATGTCATACTTACACGTAGCATAGCGTAACGAAGAAATCAGAAGCATGCCGGTTGACCGAGGCTAGGTCTGACAGCAAACGTTAGTCTTAAAAACAAACAAGCGTCGCAGATGATCTAGACTATTCTCAGCATACGAATACAGTTGGTTCCAAATCGGTATCGTCACTGATTATTGATTGATGTTAAACTGTATCAAAGGAACAAATGGCAATTTTGATTTTTTAAAAGCTCGCGGCGCCCCGTTAGTATATCTTCATAACTTTCATTTGTCCAATAATTAATATTATTCATTCAACAGAGTCGATGAAACTTTAACTGAAGCATCTTCTAAAGAGTATTATTAGGTCTGCTCCACTGCTACTTATTCTCATGAACTACTGATCAGATATCAATAATAAAAACATCTAACATTAAACCCTTTCTTCTAATGTACATTTACATTGCTAAAAACTGAGATTACTTTCACAGGCGCTAATCTTTAAATTCAATTGCTATTATATTATCATCAAGTTGTCTTTTTGTTTATAACTATTATAATTTACCAGTTCTTCATATTCTAACCATGATATTTTCCCAATTCCTCACATTCTAATCATGAAACAACATTATATTTAATGATCCATTACACATACAATTTCAGATATCTATCATATTCATAGTATAACAATATACAACACAGATGCCAAAATTAAAAACATGTTCATTTTGTCTCATGATGACTAGTTTATCTAGTGCTAAAATTGTTGACAATTACAAATAAAACAATTCTAACATATACACACTGTTCGTTTATTTTTATCATATTCATTCACCTTACTGCTTTCTTATGTAACTGTTCTGATCGGCTTGTGATACTTTGTATCACTGTTTTCTTGTTTATTTTTTAAATCATGACCCTAATACCGAGAATGTTTCTTTTTATGAAAATGCAAGAATTCATCTCAAAGCAGGTAATACAAACATTATGTTTAGGTCGAGACAAAGGATAAGAATAAATGCAAGTGCTAATTTAGCGTAAATTGCACGTATTATCAATTAACGTTTACTATTCATACGTATAGCATAGGTTAAAACAGTATTTTAAAAGAGAAATTGAAAATGCTTTGCGAAATATCAGTAAAGGAATTGCAGTAGATGTTGGGTTCCTCTAGACACTAAATGCTGCGGTAACATGTATTCATATAACAGGTGTGTTTTGTTGGTAATTGGACATCAATAACATTTATGTTCGTAATTAGTTGATATACTAGTACTTTATTACATGCCATTTAAAGGTCTAAATGTCATTATAATACGAGGAGTTTATGAATCATTTTGCGTTTTCTATTACTTTTAGGAAATGCAGATTTCCTGAACAATTAAATAATATCTCTTATCAGTATAGTAACTTCATCAAATATCATTAAAATATGCAAATATCATTAAGAGAAGTGATATGAGACAGTGAGTCATCCTCAGTCTATGAAACTGACCTTTTGGCGTGCACGTATGGATTTGTTAGAATGTTTTCTTGGGCGAGGCTAGTTAACAGCCATATGGAGTACTTTATATACACATCGAACACACAATATACTGCAATTGGGAGCTATTAGGTCTGGTATTCACGATTAATTCTAGACTCGATAGTACAATGTAATACAGATAGTAGTATTTTATAAATTAGCCAATTTACTTTGGAATTAGGCCACTCGAACGTTCGGTACCTGGCTGATTCGGACCGTGCGAGATTCGGACCGCATTATAAGTTCCTGATTTCTGTATCAATACATACTATTGTATTAATTAAGAGCTTACATATACTACTCTCTCTTTCTATATATATATATTTACAACAATATGCATTCGTGGAAATTGATTTAATCTAGCCTACCTGGTACCTGTTGGCGTACAACATCTTTATTTCCTAAGGTATGTATAGTACTAAAAGAGTGCGAGATGGATCTTTTTTTTTTGTAAAGTTTACCATACAATTTTGATACATCTTCACGCCAGTTTGTAAATCAAATAATCACTGCATTATACGGTATGAAATTGTGTAAAATAGTATTCAACTTCCTTCTACGTTAACATATTGCCCAAATCAGCCATGTTCCGACAAATCAGTCGACAGTCACTTGAGATCCTAATTAGGGGTTGGGCCTCCCTGCTCCCTGTTAGAGGTCCCGAGTTTTATTCACAGTGTCTTGAGTGTTTCGTAAAATAATCTTCCTCAGTATGCCTACATTATGCAGACAAGGTACTGTATACGGTGTGTGCTCATCATGTAACGCAAGTACTATGGCAGTATTCATTCTTTAAACAGTATGTTAAGTTGCAGTTTGTACACATGTAGAGACAGCTAAGGGCTAATGCCATTTCATATGATACACACCTGGAATCCCCATGCGTTCAAGGCGTGCAGATAAGATACCTAGTTAAGGTAAGACTACTTATCTAGTGCCTACTGGTGGTGTTCCTGCTCCAGGTCTCAAGCTTAGAGAACAGACGTTTTATCACTGTGGTGGCTGGAATCAAAGGGGACCCTCGCACATGGTCGCAGACTGTCTTACGTCACACTTGATGCTGACTGGTCCAGAACTGTCACGCAGTAAGGTTGTGTTGCTGAGAGGCCCTGTTACTGGTGACTGTGACACTACCGGTACAACCCTTTACCCCCTCTTTGTTTGAAAATACCCCTGGATCATTATAAGTATTAATTATTACAGTGTATAAAAAACATTCAGATATGAAAGTTCAATGCGAAATGTGTACTGCTGTATCATACGATATCCAAGAAGAGCCCTCTTAAAATCATAATTAAATTATCCACTTAAAAACATCAGTTATCATGAACAATCATACTTATGATTGCAGGTAATAATAAAAGTAACACTATCAGGCCTGCCAAATCTACGGATTCTCCGTATATTTCAGTCGCTCTCCGGATCTCCGGATTAAGTGTAAGATCTCCGATTTTTTTTTTTTTTTTTTTTATCAAAACACAATTTTCATGATGTCTTTGTCTCTCAACTTATTCGTTTTAATAGGGCTTGTATTCGAGTTGAGGACTTTACTATTCGTAAGCTTTGCATTACGAAACGAGGGCTGGCGTGGCGCAGTCGGTAGCGCGGCGGATTTGTAACCGGAGTCCCCGGGTTCAATCCTCCATGGTGCCACTGAGTTCCGTCGGTGTGTTCTTGGGCAAGACACTTTCCCTTAGCCTCGTCCGTCGGATGGGGACGTAAACCGGGCGGTCCCGTGTATCGGTCTATCATCCGAGCACGTTAAAGAACCATAGGAATCTATTCGATAATAAGAGTAGGGCAGGTTCCCGGATTCATATGTATCCTTCCCCTCTCTCTGGGGCGGCTCTAAATAACCTATACTGTGTTGATGAGCCGTTAAACAACATTCAATTCAATTCAATGCATTACGAAACAGCTACTCCATCAGGGCTACCGTTATCATAAACTGCGTAAAACCTTTGCAAACATGTATTATCGTTACCCTGATCTTCTTACCAAATATAACAGTAATTTAAGAACTCTTCTGCGACAAGGACTATCACAACCTGACTTCTATGGTGACGTGATTTACAAACTTCGTAAGAACCTTGGTCATACTATCTATGTTAAACTTGTTAAACGGTTTAGCAAAAGATGTTATGACCCTATCATTTTTCAACGCACTGCATGCTTGGTGATGGACCCATTTACAGTTCGCCACTATGCTTTCCTCTTTAATTGTGCAATAACCGGACAGGCTGTGGACCCTATGATGACGTCTAACTAAAGCCCAAAAGGATGGTGACGTTTGATGTTTGTCAACAATCTTGTCCTGTCGTGCCCTCACTCGTTTGTTCTGTTGTTGCTCTGGCTTCTGCAAGTCATTGAGTACCTTCTTTGTGGCTTTCTAGGCTATTGTTTTTTTGTATTTATATACATCTTTGTGTTTTATTTATATTGCCTATTAATGCTACCTTGTTGGTTAGAGAATAGTTCATGGAGGGGATTTCTTTATTTACACTGTCCCGTTTTATTTGGATGATTTAAACCCCCAGCGGCCTTTTTTGCCACTGACCGTTCCTGGGGAGGGCAGGGGCGGATCCAAAGTGTGGGGGCGTACCAGACATTGTCGTTGTAATCCCACACATATTATATTACATATACAATTACGCCAAAGTTAAGACAACGTGACCCGGTGTTAGCGGTCAATGGCTGTTATAAAAGTTAAGACAACGTGACCCGGGGTTAGGGGTCAGTGTCTGTTATATACATAAACAACTATTACGTAATATTCTCAAGTTTACAAACTTATAGTTTTACAAGAATATAGGAAATATACACATTTTCAACTGCTGCTTTATATCAATAAGGTTGCCATCGTCGTTCAGTGCGGGCGCCGGAATAATAATTCCTATTCCGAATGACTCCTGCGTGGTGGTTGCCGTCGTCGTCGTCATCGGTATTAATTGCTGTGGGTCTAGAAGCTGTATCACGTAAATCTTTGTGAATGAAATGTGTCGGAACATTAATTTCTATCGAAGGCCCAATAAAAGCGTTGTAGCCTGCTGGTCGGGAAAAGCCGGCCGTCCCTACAGCAGAGATATCTTGTAATTCGATTACATTTGATTTTGGATCAATAATAGAACCTCTTATTGTCACGTTTCTAGTTGATGTGAATCCAATTATATTGCTCCCAAATTTTATAATGAAAATAAACAGTCTTCTCATTTTCTTCGTGATTTTTGAAGAAAAACTGTTTTCAATAACCTGGAAAATTCTCCGGCGAATTTCGTCGCTATCGTTACTGTCAGCTTGACATTCGTCAAGAGCAACTCCGTGATTATTATCGTCGTCATCAGCAAAGTACTCTTTCTCATTACTCATATCCAGCTGCTGGAGAGATGACGTCGCCGCCGACGCTGTCGGTGTCGTCGTCGTCGCTGTTACTGGTATCTGTGATGCCGACAGTTTTGTTTTTGAATTCTCCTGCGCTCGAATCAATTGTTGATATTGTGTCTGAAGGATGACTACCAGCTTCTTGATGCCTTCTTCCATTTCCGTCTACGACTGACCAATGATTAAAGAAAACATTTAATAACTGTTTGATGTTGACATTGTGTCTTAGTAAAGATCTTCGCTTTTCGCTATTATCAATCCGTTTGATCGCAAGTTTTCTAAAAAAGAATTTGTAGAGTTCGAGAATTAGTAATTCTTTGTCCGACAGCTCCAATATGCCACTCAGAATATTCTTCGAAATTTCTGAAAGCGTAGCTAGTTGTTCCGAAGAAGCAGCTTCCAAAAACCGTTTCCTTTGTACAGTTTTATCTGAAGAGCTTAAATATCTTAACAAATGTAAGTGTTTCCAAATTCTATCCATCTCAGGGCATATTTGTTCATATGCATTGAGTGTGCGTTATTATGTGTCCGTCTCCTTGTGCAAAACTGGAACTAATGAAACACAATACCAACTAACTGTCTAGTTTCGCACTAACTGATTTCGTACACAATAGATATTTGTACAGGTAACACCCTGGAATGTAACCTGAATTTGTTTAGACTGCGAAACAGGGCTATTGTCGACTATAAGTGGATTACCCAGCTCACAAATATTCTCTTCCGTCACCATATCGTACACTTTTACAAAGTGCTTAGATTTGCCTTTGTGAAAAAACAATTGTGTTCCAAGTACAGCCAGTTGCCTTCTATTTCTCAAACTTAAACAGTAAAATGTAGTGTAGATTTGTAGCGATGGTCTTTGAATAGCGTGAATTCATCAATTTGTTATGTGAAGTGAACAGACAGGAAAAGCGCAGATGATGTGACAACATAATTGTCACGTCACCTATAGCTTTACTTTGAATTATTTCCTGGTATAAATCGTCGAATACAAGCATAAGATGGCGCTCTGACAATGCCCACTTTTCAATTGTGTCACGGTCTTGGACTCCCTGATAGAAACATATGTTTCTCACAGTTACCCATGTCAGAAAAGATTTGTTGGTAAATATTGCAGCAATATACAATTCTAATTGCGCCTCTGCTTGTTCCATTAACTGTTTAATATATGTTGTTTTCCCGCTACCGCTCATACCTATGAGACTCATAGAACAAGGTGTTACAAATTTCACTAACGATTCCGACTCGTACCAAGGACTACGGCTAACATAAGTACTATTCTTTGAATGACTTCCGCCGAAATTGCTACTTGGCTGGTTCGATATATCCGTATAAATGCCGTCACTAGGCGACGCAGCCGCCTCAGAATCATTTGTTTCTTAACTTCCGTCGTTGCCGCCGGCACATGCAATATTAAAGTCTTGACTATTGAATGAATCACTCATCTATTCTTTCTGCCAAATATCTGCATTCGAGTGTGCTTTTGAATTCTATTTGCCTCCTTCTTCCTCTCTGTTTTCGTGCAAATGTCTCTCATGTCATACCTAAATCTATGAAACGGTATAACGTACGACGCTAAATATTCGTGACACAATATCATTAACGTAAGGCACATTGTCATTTGCTTAACGCATCAGTTTGCTCAATACTCATTTCGGAGATCTCCAATGTATCCATGATACTTTCTTTTATTGTATTAAACTTAGTTACTACTAATCAATCGCTGAACACTTGTTTGTTGGTTTGAAGACTGGAGTTGTTGCACCGGAACTTACTTTGAGCAGCTCCGTAAATATGATGCAATGTGTTCACTTGTTACATTTTTCGCTTTGTGTATTAAAATTATTTTCATTGTTTCATCATTGAAAATAGGAAATACTATCGCCTTAATGTACTTACTCGCCTATTCAAACTTGTCAATATTTGCATTTCACACTTCCATGCAAGGTAAACAATCAATTATCGCAACAATAGAATTATAACACCTGCACCTTAACTCCACCTGCATCTTAACTCCTTACTCCCCCGTCTTTTCCCTTACTACTACCGGCTACGTCACAACTGACGATAGGCCTCTATACTAAGATGCATTACCGAGCAAAATATGGCTTTTGTCTACATACGCATACGCATAACCGCCAACGGATTACTTTATATTTCAATAAATGTTTATAAATCATTTTGTAACAAATTATTTGTTTGTACAAACACAGGAGTTCATAGTTTAATAAGTAAAACCTAATGCTTTTATTTACCATCATTTTACCGTCTAAACCTAACGCTTTCTCTTTCATGACTTTTGAAGTACTTTCATTTTCGATTTATAAATAGACATTACGCTAATTAGCCACGAGCTACTCACGAGGTAGCGACAAACTATTTAATAAATTATATCGGACAACTTGTGACAGATATTGGTCTAATTATGGATCTGACACGGGTACGTATATAGAAACCTGTCAAAATTAGAAGATAGTGGCCAGTCCTCCCCAAAATATAACTCGCAGCAGACGTTATTATTGTTTGCACTGCCACTGATTACCGGCATGCCTTGCGCGGAATCACACAGGTCAATCGCGCAGCAATGTACTTTTTACTAAGTTGTTAGCATTTCATATTCAGGCGGTATAATTAGTGGTGCGCACATTTCGTCAAGTCTATTTTTAACTCATGGTTCCCGCATTTGTTCCATTGTGTCCGACATGTGTCGCTGTGCGATTGATCTGTGTGATTCTGCGCAAGGCATGCCGGTAGTTATTGTGTAATTTGGCAAATCAAAAAAAGTTGTTCCATTTCATGCCTAACAGGAATCTGGTCCTTGGTAAATAATTAGGATGATAATAAAAGGTATAAGATCGGCTTTAAAATTGATGCAAAATGAATTAAAGTTTTTTAAAGTTTATAAGAAAGCACCCAGTACTATAACTGATAGAGGGTTGTACTAAATGAATGTGCTTATCATTTATTTAGAATTCATTTGCATCTATTAAGCGATTTCGGATCAGATCAACTGTAGGTTGCATCGTACATTTTACGAAAGATTCGGTAAATTAAGTAGCGACTAAGACTTATCGTTCAATGATGGGTAGGACCAGTAACAAGTATTTGCACAAATAATTCATCATAAACAATTGTATTGATACATTACTTATCAATTAAAATCAGTATAGATCTATTATATAGAGTATATGTCTCCGATACCGCCTCTTACTCTCCGAATCCGCCTCTTACTCTCCGGCACCGCCTATTCATAAAAAATGACCATACTTCTTTTAAATATATATTCGATTGAAAAAAAATTCATTGAACGATGAAAGATAGGTGATTTCAAAAAGTCATAGACCTCATTCGTAGGCAGATTTCTCATAAAACAGCGGAAAAACGGAGTAAAAACCATGTCCAGTTTAGAAAATTACACTCGTCGATTGACTTATGACAATTCTACAGACCACATTTTTTCAATATATTTCGAAACCAACACATGAAACAGAAAGGGAGAACATTCCTACATCGTACCACATTCTCCGATATTTGAAAAAGATCGAGTTAGGGCCTAAAAAAACGAAAATATTAAATTCACACTTACCGTTGCTGCTTCAATTTACTCTCCGCAACCGCATCGGACGTGTCCCGAAACGTCGTATTATCACCTCTTTTTGGAGGCGGTTGCGGAGTCGTAATCGGACGATCGTGCTCTGTGTATATTTCGTGCTCAGCAACATTACATTCTCCTAAAGGGACATCTGGGGTACAAAATATGTCCCTGAAATCCGATATTAATTTCTTTAGCTGCTGTTCGTGATTTTTATCCAGGCCCTTTACATTTATTAATACTTTTAAATGTTCCGGGAAAGTATCAAACTCGGGCCTCACGGGTTGCTCGGGGTTTTCATTATTTTCAGACATAATATCTACTTTATGTACAGAACCCAACATTGAATACTGTCTTATTGTGACTTCTTGCTAGCGCACATTCATAAGGGATATAGCAATATCTCTATTTTCCCTGCCTATCAGTGATTTTTCTATGACTAATCCCCTATCAACATACTTTGAGGAGGGTTCTAACATACTACTATCCCAGGTGTCATCTCTATCCTTCTGCCCTTTTACAATGACCCTGACCTTGGGGGACAACTATTTCTTCTGACAACAGTATTCTTGCACATACATTGGATTTATTACATTTGGTCTTACATTTTCCAACATTTGTTTTCATAAGTCGCTTATGTGGCTTTAGGGACACTTTGAATTTCTCAATGAAATCCATTGCAAGTAAGCCAACATCATTTTTCAAATTTGCGACTACAAATCTGTGGGTAAATGTACGATTTTCAGCACCAAATTCAATATCTGCCACGCCCTTTATGTCTAAAGGAGAACCCTCTGCAGACCGTAATACCACATTGGTTGGCCGTATTAATGTTTTATCTAGCTTCATTCTATCCAAGGCGCCACATGAAAATATACTCGATACTGCTCCAGTATCAATCATAAATTCGCAAGACACCTCTTGAATTTTGACAGGCAAATATATGCATTTTTCTAAATGTTGTTCTTGTACATGAGAGTGCTCTTTTAATAGATGTAGTGGTTGTTCAACATGAATGACATTTGAACTTTGATTCCAAAGTTTGTTTACATTCTGGGTCTACCTTTATTGAGGCCCGTCCTTCAGATTCCAAATCTGAGATTTTAACGGTGTCTGAAAAATGTACTTTCTTTTTGAGCCTATTCTGAGACACTGGACTTTCGGCCTCAAATCCAGTGGCCTTTAGTTTCCCTGTCTATTATTTGGACAACCTCGTGCCATATGACCAACTTTCTGACCGTTATGACAGATAATCTGTCTAGGCATCGGCCTATAATATTGCTGGTTGTCTGCATTATTGTATTGACCATATGGCGGTGCGGCTCGTGCCCGGGATACTTTTCATTCGGGAATGGGGAATGGAGGGGGTACAGGGGCTACCTGTTGCCTATCATTCTGTTGTTGATAACCACCGGGGAAGATACCTTTTGGGGGATTATTGAAGTTCTGTGCCCCCTAGGTCCTTTTTTGACCTCGTCCATTATCCTATCGAGCTTATTCTGTATTTCCATTCCCTCGGTATTTATCATGGGTTTTGATTTTGTCAATTCTGCTCCACCATACTATTTATACTGTTTGGCGGCCGGTTTGGCACATTTAAAGTGTTGGGGTCTTTGAACACAATATTTCTTTCCATTTCGTAACTTGTCCCTACACTTTTTTATGAATAACTGAGTGATCAGACAGTCGTGATGCTGCCCTGGAAAAGCCAGTGCACATAACTTTTGTAATCTAACGCCATATTCATCAACACTCTCTTGTATTTGTAAAGTTTTGTATCGCCGAAGCTTCATCGGGTACAAATTTAGCAAAGATTTCTCTCTTTAGCAACTCGAAGTCATATCACGCATTGACGGACACAGCGTTAAATATATACATTGCATTGGGTGATAAATTCGCTAGGAATATCTCAGCCTTCATGATATTGGAATACCCGTGTATACTACAAATGTATTCAAACTGCTGAATATAATCAGTGATATCTGTATCCTGGTCAAACGGCTTAACTACAAATGGACTCTTTTGAGGCGTAACATGGGCGGGTAACACATTTTCCATAGTTATACCTCGTATGGCAGGGTTGCAATAGTTATCGTAATAACGTGTCGTAGGTGCTGTATAAGCGTTTCATGCTGACATATCTTGCTGTGGTAGCACAGGCGGGTTTTCAGACATAGTATATCTCGTACACTTGCGGAAAAATCCCATCGTTTACTACATACGGGTACACCGTGGGATATGGAGGAATATTTAAGTTGGCCGTATTCCTACTATTTTGTATATCCTGGCTGGCACTGACGGTCGGATAGTGAAATTCTGTATCCCCATAACTTATTGGTCTGGGTGGGAACATACCATAACAATGGTTCTGTGCCCGTGCATCACCATTTTGCAAATTATCCCCTGCCCGTGGCGAGAATGGCGGGGCATATATGTTTACCCTCTGTGTGTGCGCCGGTGGGCATGTATAACAAGCGGTGGACTGAACTGAATACGTTTGAGCTATGGGGTGCATATATGAGGTAACAACCGACTGTACATTAACATCAATGGGATACATAAGGGGAGACCCCTTATCACTTTGTCCCATGGCAGAACCATGGGGCAAACCCTTATTGTTAGAACATAGTAAACTAGAGTCAACGTCTGAGTGTCAAGTGCCGATATACTCCTACCTCCGAGTGCACGTGCATTGTGTTGTGTTGTATCTGAGGTTCGTCCTCGTTCTGTTATATTTGTCTCCGACCAGCCGCTACCTATTATCGGGCTGTCACTATTGTCGATCGGCGTCTCCGTTTTGGTTTCTACGCCATCCATTATGCTACTTAATAAATGTGAACTACATTAGTATAACTCTACTGCTATATAAATAACTACCCACTAAAAAAATTATATATATATAACTAACTCAAAAAAAATAACACTAGTCTACTGTAAAAAATGGTTTTACTGAAAATAATTAACAAACTTCTTCCTATCTATGAACACCAAGGCATCTGGGAATGAACCTCGTAACGATGCCTTACCGGGATTATCCACCTATGTAAAAGGACCGGCTTTCTACTGACTCAAGACTAACACCCTATTGTCATTACCTGGGAGCTAAACTCGCTTGCAGTGCTTATTCAATATAAGGGGAACACATATAAACTATAGCCGACTGTATTTATAATACAATTCAAAATATAAATATACAATTGAATCTACACGAGGGTGAGCCTTCTTAAATCCCAATAAGTTAAATGCCAATCGAATCTGCTGATTATGTACCGTAATTTGTCCTTATTCCAGCTTTGAAATTCTTTTAATATAAACTAAATAGAAAATATGACAATCTACTGCAGATAGAAGTTAACATATCTCCCTATGGAAATAGCTCTACTAGTTAGCCAAACGGGGGATGCCAAGTTTAGAGTTAGCGAGGTTTGTCTGTATGTGCTACTGACAATTGGCGGCGACAAGTCATAAGACGATTGCCACTGAATTAGCCTCATGTCGGGCCTTAAATACTAATATCGTGGTCATGTGACAGACAGAGAGCACCGTGCCCCTTTTTTATTGGACAAAAAATGCGATAAACAACTTTACTGTAACTCTGAATCTGATTGGCTAACAGTGACCAATCAAAGTGTCCTACACACAAATGCTACGGCTGAACTGTCAAAATGGCGGACCTACTTCCGGAAATAAACGAGAAACTTGAAGTATTTGACTTGGATAAACACAACAATTTAAGTAAGTAAAACTATCAGACAAGGCTATAAATAATATAATAGAGCAGGCCCCTTCTGATCCTATTACAGTAACAAACGAATTTATTTAGTTGTTGGACATTGTCAGTTGAATACATTTAACATCATTGGTGTCATTCTGACCGTCATCCTGAGATCTGCTCAAAATTCAGTTTGTTTATGTTTTTTGCTCGTGACGTTTTTAAGTAAATATCCAGCCGCGACGGGTTTGTGTTCCCACAGATGTGTGAGCGAGTGTGTGATCGCTTATACTGCATGATGGGTACTAAGTAATAGATAGAGTCTGGTCTCAGCGAGTTGGCTTATTTAAACACCGAGATGGGCGTAGCCCATCGAGGTGTTTAAATAGCCATCGAGCTGAGACAGAATCTATATTTTTTGTAGCATGGTGTACTTCGTAACACTGTGACGTCAGAGTGACTGTACTCTAACTTCCTATATCTGGTAATTGTAGTACGGTTTAGCCACGCCCCTTTAGTTACCCTAATTAAACGATTTAATGTTGTGCATTCATCAAAGGAAATGTCACCGACCCTGTTACAATATCAATTCCCGCCAATCTATTCAATTCTCCGCTCTTCTCCTCCAACCTGTCAACGTACAACACCAGGGTTCATGCTCATGCAGTTTAGTTTATTCTCTCACGTGAGTGAAAGAAAGTCTTGATTATGATTCGTGAGAACCAGGTCTTGTATTATGTATTCGTTTATTATTAGTGGAGAATTATAGGTGAAAGAAAGTCTTGATTATGATTCGTGAGAACCAGGTCTTGTATTATCGTTTATTATTAATGGAGAATTATAGGTGAAAGAAAGTCTTGATTATGATTCGTGAGAACCAGGTCTTGTATTATCGTTTATTATTTGTGGAGAATTATAGGTGAAAGAAAGTATTGATTATGATTCGTGAGAACCAGGTCTTGCATTATGTATTCGTTCATTATTAGTGGAGAATTATAGGTGAAAGAAAGTCATGATTATGATTCGTGAGAACCAGGTCTTGTATTATCGTTTATTATTAGTGGAGAATTATAAATGAAAGAAAGTCTTGATTATGATTTGTGAGAACCAGGTCTTGTATTATCGTTATTATTTGTGGAGAATTACTGGTGAAAGAAAGTCTTGATTATGATTTGTGAGAACCAGGTCTTGTATTATCGTTTATTATTTGTGGAGAATTATAGGTGAAAGAAAGTCTTGATTATGATTCGTGAGAACCAGGTCTTGTATTATGTATTCGTTTATTATTAGTGGAGAATTATAGGTGAAAGAAAGTCTTGATTATGATTCGTGAGAACCAGGTCTTGTATTATGTATTCGTTTATTATTAGTGGAGAATTATAGTTGAAAGAAAGTCCTGATTATGATTCGTGAGAACCAGGTCTTGTATTATCGTTTATTATTAGTGGAGAATTATAGGTGAAAGAAAGTCTTGATTATGATTCGTGAGAACCAGGTCTTGTATTATGTATTCGTTTATTAATAGTGGAGAATTATAGGTGAAAGAAAGTCCTGATTATGATTCGTGAGAACCAGGTCTTGTATTATCGTTTATTATTAGTGGAGAATTATAGGTGAAAGAAAGTCTTGATTATGATTCGTGAAAACCAGGTCTTGTAGTATGTATTCGTTTATTATTAGTGGGGAATTATATACTCAGATTCCACTCAGTTCCACGTAATATTACAGAGAAATCCCCAGATGTTTTGTAAAAAAAAAAGAAGAAGGTTGCAGCTAGTTAAGGAAAGGGCAAAAGTGTGCTGTTGAAGTTCCGCTTTTAAAATTTAAGCCATTTCAATATTTTATACATGAAATGTTTACGTCCAAAGTTTGCTCACCTGCTTGAGCCAAACGCGTATAGTGAAAACGTGTTATGTATTGTTTTAGTCTTTTTTACGAAAGGAGAGGTTTAATGCAACCATGCACGTTAGATTAAACACACCGCATTATTCGTCCTCAGGAGAAATGTTGCTGGCTTCAAATAAAGCATTAATCTGTAGTAACTCCGGTTTGTGAGGAAAGTATTAACATTACTACGTGGAATAACATTAACCGATTTTTCAAATAGGACCTAATTTTTTTTTTAGAATAAATGAAAAATAAAATTAAAAGTCACAGTCGTCTTTGTTTACAAGTTTTCACCATTGTCACCAGCTACGAAGTTACGTTGGGACACTTTCGAGTATAACTCCGTTTGGAGCTTGTACCAATGATTACCGGCCGTGATGTATATGAGTACTGAAATTGAGTAAATTGTGACACACACATCATAAACATAATCATAGGAAGTGAGGTCATACTTTAAACATGTTTCTTTTATTTGTAAACGGGTACGTGTACAAATATACAGCAAAAAACATTCCATGAGTATGTTTATTTGTTATTTCATGGTGTAATGTAATTGTTGATAGAAGTTATATCGTCTGCATCAAGTTTCTTTGGCGTATGGATATACTGCCTGTGATGAAACGAAATATATGTGCTCCTTTATTCCCTAGAAAGTTTGATAAGCTATATTATGAATTAGATCTGTTGATTGTTTTCGATACCGTACAATTCTAGTAGTTCCCTTGCTAAAGGTTCACCATATACAGGGTATATAGTGCTGGATGTAGGAATGATCAGACCGTTGTCAGTATAATGTGATCGGGTAGGGTATCACGACATGTCTCTTAATTGAAATTGAATTGCGTCAGTTTCAGCACATGTTTAGCTGTCTACGGCGTGGTATTCCAGTGTAGCAGCACTATATGGTTGATCAAAGAGCTCAATGCTACAAGTAGACACCCTCGTGATATGTCTGAAAGATTGTTCAAAGCGACGGTAAATACACATATTGGTGTCAAAACATACTAAAAGGTTCGTTTTTGAAAGTGTAATATTGTTGATAAAAGTAGTCCTTTTCCTGATATTTACTTTTTTCCAATTTAAATTTAACAAAATATATACAGATTGTAGAGTTTTCCTTCAATACAATCAGACGTTTACATTAAATCTCTTGAACATGTGTTTATAAGTTCAATGGACAGCAATACCGAGATGATGTTAACAAATCAATTTATTATTCTAGTAAATGACTTTAAATCGGATTGCATGACATTAAAGGTTCAGATTTGTTTCGTTAGTCTACCTAAGCGTTACTATAGGATTGGTGCAATATGAAGAGGATATTCGTTTGTTTTGAGAGATTATAGGATTGATTTTCATCGAAAAGTGAGAAAATATTTGAGTTTTCCCACTTCGAGCTGAATATACATCCTATATTTACGACAAACCAACACATATCCTATTTATTATATACTCACAACCTGAAAATGTATGCAGAAAAAAATATAATGCGCCAAAACAATGACGTCAATAACGTCAACAGCGTAAAAAACGTCAACAGTTGCACGACGTCATTTTGAGTGAAAATATTTTATACAATGGAAATATAAGGTTTTATTTTAATCATAAAATCCATTATTTCACTGGAATGTATATATTAATAAAATCAACAATTAGTAATATACTGATTTATTTTTTCCCTAGAACAGTTTACTTATAGATAATAATCTGAAAATATGCAAGCATGTAAAGAAAAACAATTGGAACTCCGCACATTTGAACAAAGTCAGGATTGTAGTTTTGATGTTTTAAACAGTCATATTATTAACACAAACACTCGTAAATACAGCTTAAATTACAAATTATAACTTTTGTCTAGAATACAAAGATGTGATTCATTTATTCATCCCTGTCCTGTCCGTGCATACAAAGCAGTACACGTTTCTAAGAGCAAAACCGTTATTAATATACACTACACTGAAAGGTCCATATCGCATTCGTTATCTATTATTCATTATAGCAGCTGAAAACAGATACATGTGACATGTTCTGCTTCCATGGCTAGTACATGTACATACACCTGCTAATACAAGTATGGAAAGAGATAGAGGATATGTGTTGGTTTGGAGTGAATATAGGATCTATGTTCATCGAGAAGTGAGAAAATTTAATGTATTTTCACGAGTGCGATAGCACGAGTGAATATATTTCAGTTTTCTCACTTCGAGATGAAAATTATTCCTCTTTTATGACAAACCAACACGTATATTTCTATTATACACACACATAGTACACACAACCCGAAAAATCATTGAATTTCCACCCTTACCCATGCATAATGATAATCCTCTCGCATTTTCGAAAGCACATTGTCATAGCGTGCAAATTTATAGAAAACAGATTCAGGTGTCCGCATCATAGATCGCAGTTCAGTCAAACAAAACAAAAAGTCGTAATGAACTGCAAAATTTAAGAAGCTTGAATGGACATGTGACTTACAAAATTAATACTGTATTTATTGGTAGAAAGAAACCAAATCTAATACAGCCTAGAATTAAGTATCATGTTTCGAATTTTAAAGACAGCACATGCAAAACTAGTACCACTTGCAAGAATTTAGGGTTTCAGCCATTTGTTTTCTTTAATGTTGCTGACATGGCTGATATCAATAGGTTTTCATGTTTAGGAGTCGAGGAAATCAGGGTTAGCGAAGGTGACAGCACTGAACATATAGATCCCAGTGTTAAAGTAAGTAATGGTTTAGGAAAGCCGGCTTCAAAAAAATGTAAAAAAAGTAAACCAAGTAAAGTCAAAAAGTGCAGTGTCCAACCCATTAAATAAAACGAGCAAATGAAACAAAACAGAGCAAGCCATGCTTAGGCTATTCAGAAGTTGATCCCATTGGTAAAGCAAATGGAAATACAATTTCAGATACCGGCCTTATATCTAAACTGTCTCGATCGTTCCATTCTCTGAGCAATTAAAAAATAAAGACGAAAACAAAGAAAGTAAAGGCATTCATTATATATCAACTTCAAAAAGAGAAAAAGGAAATAAATGCTCTGCACAACACAGTACTAACCATTACTTCACTTCTGTATAAGAGTATTACAACTATAGGAAATGTGTATTAAATGCCGATAAACTGTGTTCTCTCCATAATGTTCCTGAACATTGTAAAAATGAAGTAGCATATCAAGTGTTTATATACTGCTCCGAAAATGTGTATGTATTTAATAGTTGTAAAGAATTTGTTTCAATGAAATACATATCAGAATTTGTGTATATGAATACAGAAATATCAAAAGAATATCATAACTTCAAGACTTTATCTGGTAATAAAATCAAGTTAACATCAGACATTTGCTGCACATCAATAAACAACTTGGTAATGGATCACGTGTTAAAAGGCGGTGTCCGTTCTAGTATAAAGGAGAAATTTCACCCAGAGAAAGATTGTGGACCTTGTACAATTTGTAACGCAAGCTCAGATTTTGTTAGATATTACCATATAAAACAAAGACAGTAATGAATTCAAATACTTGGTTAAAATTAAACCAACGTTCTCAGAAAAGGACTGTGTTTGCCGAGGATGTTTCAGAACATCCTCTAATTCTTTTGAACAAATGAGCACTCATGACATGTCCAGGCCTACATGCGTTAAAATGCAAAGATCTGTTTGTTTTCTATCTAATTTTGGTAAATGTGTAGCTGAATCTAGTAGACATGTTGATGTCCCAATGCAAACCATCTTAAAATTCTTTAATCATAGACCAGATATTTGTCTGTACATTAATGAACAACAGGGCCAATACATACCTGTCTGTAATGGGCATCATTTAGAAATGTTCACACGTGTCACTGATAAATGCTCAATATGTAAATCGAAAAAAAGTTTATGCAATGTGACTGAAAATATTATCTCCGATTTTAACAATTACAAGTTGCAGAAAACGTCTCTCCTGAATGTTGATTTATTTAGAACGGATGCCTAGAGGACATAAGCAAAACTTCAATGTTGCTTACCATACTACAAGAATGGAAAAACAAAGATATTATTATCGTTCAAAATATGTGTCATGAATACTCGTTATCATTTTGTATACAGTTTTTGTGTAACGAGTTCTTGCAGTGTAAAGCTGTATTGTTAAAAGAAGTATGCAACGTTTATGTAAAGTTTGAAGGTTTCTGTATTGCACACTGGCAGTTAGAAGAGGAATCAAGTGAATTTAAATCTAATTTTCCTAGGATTATAGAAAAGAAATTGTTGGACTTATTTTCAGATAATTTGATTAAATAAACATCAACTCCTAGAACTCTTGGTACTTTGTTGCATTATGCATTTCAGAGAACAAGATGCCAACTGTTCATAAAACACTATACGTTTCGGAAAGTCATTGTTTTAACGAAAGCTTCATTTTATCTAAGTCTTTAGTTACATTGAAACAGAAAATTGGTGATTTGTCTGAATCAATAATTAATTAACAGAATATGGGCGAAATATCACTGGAAACGTTTGAACCGTTTGATTTTGTCACAAAGAATTGTGACCCTGTTATCTGAATTTTTTTTTTTAGGTTTTTAGATCCAAAGTGCAATGTTGACAGTAATAAATGTTACATTCCAGAACCTAGAAGTAATGTTTTAAACAGAAATAAAGTGTTGAGGTGTCTAAATCAAATAAGTTCCCTCATGTTTTGTATAGACTCTAGATGTCACATGCCTATCCATACTCTTATTGCAGAAGTTGTCGATAAATATTCGTCCCCTCAAAAGAATGTTTACAAGTCTTAAACAGTTTTGGTATATGTATATCACGCGATACATGTTTAAGGTATCAAAATGCAGTTTCTATAAAGAACATGAGTATTGGGCCAAATATATTATCTAACACTTTTTGCTATGTTTCGATTGCTAATATAAATAAACGCTTTACAAATGCAATGGTTAAAGTAACTGAGTTCAGCTTGTTCATCCAAAACCAAATAAAAATACATTGCAAGAGTCTGAAAAAGGAGATTTCTTTAAGGATTCATTGACATCAGAAAGTGGTGTTGTTTTTAGGTCAATTCCATGCAGCAAAAAATAGTCTTTTTATAAATCTAGTATTTTGATGATGTCAATCAAATTGTTACATGAGCATAGAACCTTTGATGGATTTTGTTTAGATTCATCTACTCACATTAACGAGGAATTTCTAATAACTCAATTAAACACTGAAATAAATAAATGCATTATTGAAAATTCAGAACCATCTGAAACTTGTAAAAAAAGCTGGATTTAACTACTAAACTAGCTGTATTATCTTGCGTTACAGGTAGTGATGTAACTTTGTATGAAAAACAAGAAGAACTGATTTGTAAATCAATATCATACTACATGCCAAACATTGATTCGAAACATGAATTCAACTTTTTATTTTTATATCAGGATATAGTACCGTTATTGAATTTTGATCAATACTATGGATCATTTGCATTTACATCCTCCGATAGTTTTTTGCAAAGCATCAAAGAACTAAATGGTGTGAAATTAAATTGCAATTTAAGAATGGTCTTAGATACTTTAAATAAAAAGCGTGCTCTGGTTAAACCATCTAGTAGGTCCAACTTGGTGGATTTAACATTTTCATTTATCAGTTTAAATATTGAGAGTAACAATATTCGAACTTTTCCGAGCTTTTATTGATATTAACAATCTATGCAAGTTTGGTAAAGATCACATAATAAATGAAGGTGCTAGAGTGTTCACAAGGCATAATATGGCATTTTTCAGCAAAACAATGTCCATAACTCCGGTGAAATTATTCCGATCTTGCCAGTTTTCAAACATGTCCGAGCATTCATTGATATAAAGACACTGGCAAAGTTTAGTAAAGATCCGATTAATAATGAAGGACCTAGTGTGTTCACATGTCAGAAAATAGCATTTTTCAGAAAAAAACAAGGGTCATTACTCCGGTGTTACTGATCCGATTCAGCTGGTTTTTTAATATGTTTGAGCTGTAGTTAATATTAACAATCTGTGTAAGTTTGGTAAAGATCAAATAATAAATGAAGGTGCTAGAGTGTTCACAAGGCAGAAAATTGAATTTTTTTTCAGTAAAAACAAGGGCCATACTCCGGTGTTACTAATCCGATTTGGCTGGTTTTCGAACTTGTCCGAGCTTTTATTTAATTAACAATCTGTGCAAGTTTGGTAAAGATCAAATAATAAATGAAGGTGCTAGAGTGTTCGCAAGGCTTACTATGGCATTTTTCAGCAAAACAAGGGCCATAACTCCGGTGAAATTAATCCGATCTGGCTGATTTTCAAACTTTTCCGAGCTTTCAATGATATAAACACATTGGCATAGTTTCGTAAAGATTCGATTAATAATGAAGGTGCTAGAGTGTTCACAAGGCAGAAAATTGCATTTTTTTTCAGTAAAAACAAGGGCCATAACTCCGGTGTTACTAATCCGATTTGGCTGGTTTTCGAACTTGTCCGAGCTTTTATTTAATTAACAATCTGTGCAAGTTTGGTAAAGATCAAATAATAAATGAAGGTGCTAGAGTGTTCGCAAGGCTTACTATGGCATTTTTCAGCAAAACAAGGGCCATAACTCCGGTGAAATTAATCCGATCTGGCTGATTTTCGAACTTTTCCGAGCTTTCAATGATATAAACACATTGGCATAGTTTCGTAAATATTCGATTAATAATGAAGGCCCTAGAGTGTTCACAAGGCAAAAGTTAACGGACGACGGACGAACAACTCGCCGTCCCATAAGCTCTGCTGGCCTTCGGCCAGTAGAGCCAAAAAATATTTGTTGCTGTTTCCGGACCCAGGATTTCATAAATGAGGTAGGTAGGTGAATTTTTTTTTTGCCAAGGGCAGTAAACACTTTAAGAAATTCAAGAAAAATATACTGAAGATAGCAACAAAAAAAAGGGAAACAGCAAATCAACAATTTGTTATGGTCGGCCTGAGTGTAGGTGTTAGGCAAAAAAGAAAATAGCTGTTTCCTAGTGCACGCTCTAAAGAAATAGGGTAGGTCGGTAGGCATTTTCTTTTCTTTCTTTGCATTTTTTTTTTGAGAAAGATATTGTGAGATTCTATTTATCGCATAAAACCCATACAAGTTGACGATACAACATGGGAGTTTCCACCCGAGTTAAATTAGTCATTCCTTTTACAAATAATAGGACACTTTAATCCAGAAGACCACTGTTTAACATGCATTTTACTAATTAGTTTTATAGTTTATTAGCATCATATTGTTTCCTCTCACCTAGGGCAATGTACCTATGAAGTTCATGAAGGTACATGTACTTCTGCAGTTATCATGCGGAATGTAAATTGTTTACAGATGGACGGACGAACAACCCCATACCATAATCCATCACCAGTTTTCAAAGGCAGAAAGTCCTGCAGGCTTCCTACTCATAAAAGTTAGTGTCGAACCCTGCCCGTCCCCAGCCCACCTACATCAACATCCAATAGGGACAGAAGTACATGTACTCAGTGTTATGTTATGATATCGATTTTTGTCACGTGAAACTTGTAAGCAGGACGAGTGGGAGGTGTCAACTAGTTTCAATTCACTGAGTACTTCCATTTGATTGGACGGCGTCATCGGTTAATGCGTCAAACATCCATTGACACAATCGATGTATTTCCATGCTCAATCGGGAGTGAACATGTGTTTCAAAGGAAACGTATAAAAGGACGAAATCATCACACTCGTATCACACACCCTTCGGATATCCAGCTGGAATTAAAGGTAAGTGGTACAGTTTGATATTATATTGTGTTATTGGGCGATAATATATTTGTAATACTACTTATCCAAGTAGAGTTTCCAATCGGAATTAGATGGAATGCGAACTGTTTCAACAAATATTAAATTATTTCTCTAGAAGAACATCGCGAACAATTTGAAATACTTATGCTAGAAGAACATTGCGAACAATGAAATACTTATGCTAGAAGAACATCGCGAACTATGAAATACTTATTCTAGAAGAACATTGCGAACAATGAAATACTTATGCTAGAAGAACATCGCGAACTATGAAATACTTATGCTAGAAGAACATCGCGAACTATGAAATACTTATGCTAGAAGAACATCGCGAACAATGAAATACTTATGTTAGAAGAACATCGCGAACAATGAAATACTTATGTTAGAAGAACATCGCGAACAATTTGAAATACTTATGCATATACATTATTTTTAACTGCATTCTAACGTCCGTTTAATTATTGTTTATGAACATGTTTGGTCTGGAAAACTCGACACCTATACTTATTCCAGATCGCCTTCATTCTCCTTAAGGCACGATAAATACGATCTTACGAATATGAATATTTAGCCTTTGCCATTACACCTTGCTAAAATTCTTAATTTGTTTATCTGTCTTTAATACGTTTAATACCCTAATCGGACAAAAAGAAAGAATCATCATGTTTATTTACCGCCTTGCAGTAATATACGCAAGTGAATAGCAATATATTTGGTACTATATGACATCCCGATTTCTTGTGTTTTTTTTGTTGTGGGGTGGGTTTTCAACTCAGCTGTTTCAGTTCTAGCATTGAGATCCTTAACTGTTGTTGGAGAATAAGCGTAAACTATAAAAAAAACACACTATTTATCGGTTCACCAACGCTTTCAAATTAATTTGGGACCGTATGCATATCTATGGTGTGTTACTTCTTAAACAATTGCAAAGCTATGTTATAAGAAAGGTTTCCGAATTACGGATTAATTTCTTTAATTTCTTTAGAAATATAAATTACGTAAGATATACGTCAATCAACATTTGAAGCTGACACTTCCACTAACAGTTTAAAGGCCTACCACTGCAATACTTCATAGTATGGGAGCTAATATTTTCCCATTGACGTGTAATACATGTATATACTCAAATATTATTTTTTTTAAGGGAAATTTCTCAGCCAAAGAGGGGAAAAAATAAGTCTGTTTTGCTAGGGGAAGGGGCTGAATATCGGCCCCTGTTTATGAAGGGAAAAAAGCCCTGTAAATTGATGCCCGTCTGTGTGAACAAACAGTTACAGACTCTTAACGCTCATCCAGACGAACCATAGGGAGTTATTTGTAACGACTTTAGTGTATAACTACGGAACAATGGAATAAATACTATTTATTACATTTCTATGCGTGAAATATCGGGATTTGTCAGTGCAAGAATATTCATAATCGCTAATTATTAATAACTAACTCAGAACACAATAATGACTAACGTTGCTAACTCAGAACACAATAATGACTAACGTTGCTAACTCAGAACACAATAATAACTAACGTTGCGACGTTGAGTGGTGACGTCAATAAAGTGTTGCTGACGTCGAGGTCATCCGACGATAACGTTCAATAAAGCGAATATTTGTTTGCAAAAACGTAATTTAAAATGTAATAAATAGATTATTTAACTGTTGGGATCGATTATTGAACGTTTATATGCAGGTACAAATATATACAAATGTCAATTAGACACACATTGCTCGTGCAAAGGAACAGGTGTGCTTAGAGCAATTAAAATAAGTATTAATAATTATTTGCCTACATTCTTGTTAATACGAGTCGTTTGTAGAAAAGCTAGAGGGACGCCACAAGTTTTTACAAAATCAGGATTGTCGCATGATCCATTAACATATGATATTGTTAGCTGTAGACTTGGTATAATCGTTCATTGGCTGAATATCCCCATCCCTTTGTTTTAACTCTGTGAAGAATTAAACCATGCATAATACCTGAATACCTGAATACCAGCATTATCTATAATGCTCATGTCTGACACAAATACAGCATGCGCTGCAATGACAACCAGTCAAATATTGAATTTCACAAACAGCACGTCATTACGTTATAACGCGATATATTTCAGTATTTCCAGTACTGCCTTTTTATGCAATGACTTGACAGAATCTCCTCCGACAACCATCTGGAATATATTAGTTGTAAATGCATACAGAGGGATTAAGAGCACCTTTGACAAATTCAGTTATCCATAATAACGGTCCATGTCCTGTTTTCTTTCCGTAAAGTAAATGTTTAACATTTTAATCGGAGGAAAAGAAGTAAAGTTCATGATTATATGCCGCTTGTACTGTTATGCTTAAAGGACTAGTATTATGCGCAGAAACTTCCCCCACCAAACCCAGCATGTAATTGGTAGGGGATTAGTGTGTTATTTTTAATACACTTCGTAGCCTTTTGTATGTACACTCAAGTGATATGAAAACGCAACACGGGAATTTCCGCTATATATTGTATGTACAATATGCTGCTTTTAATCGAATGGTACATGGCTACGTAAGACCTTTCCTTTTGGAAAAAAATACTAAAACAACAAATAATACAGCAAATAGTATTCCTTCAATGTGTCGTTATTCACAGAGTACGCGTTTGGCTCAATCATGTGAGCAAACTTAGGATGCAACATTTTGCAAACTATTTACGTTAAATACAGTACTGAACTAGCTCAATTTTTCAAAGAGCTACTTCAACATTTATGAAGTTCTTGTTACAAAGTGTAGTGTGATTAAAACGTCTACAACATCACAGTTGTGTCCTTTCTCTAGTTAACTGCAACTTTCTTTTTAAAAAACATTTTGGGATTTCTTTGGAATATTATGTGCTATTAAGTGTGCAGTATATACAATATATAGCGGAAATTCCCGTGTTGCGTTTTCATATCACTTGAGTGTATTCTGAAAATAATAACTTGATACTGTCGGAAATGCGTTAATAATATACACTCATTTAATCTGCTCTAAAACGATTGCAGTTGAATAAATAACATCTGCTATGTGACACTGCATTTTTGTAAACTAAAACAACAAAAACATCAAAAATTGACTTGAACATTCATATTAAATATATTTTATATATACATCTGATAAAAGTGATTTCAACAGATACTGAAGCCTTCGTTTTCTTGATCTTTCAATAAAAAAAAAAGCAAAACGATGCAAAATAATAATAATAATAATAATAATAATAATAATAATAATTAAAGTACAAATACTTATAAATTTAAAATAATAGAGTTAAATTCTGTTGTTAAGTTAATCATAAACAGTTTATTTAATGAATTATATAATATAATGAAGTATCCTGTACTAATGACATTAAATTATTAACAGCTTGACTAATAACTGTTAATTTCAAAGCCATGTTGTCTATTATCTCTGACAAGGCTTCATGTTCACTGTGGCATATCTTTCCCATAAGTTGTGGATTACTGCTGATTTGATTGGTATTTCTTAATTAGTTTATTGCTCCCCAATTACGACTGGAATACACGGATTGTAACACTATGTCACCAGGGCATTAACTGCTATTAAAGAGAGCTATCACAAATTGTAGAATATTAGGTAAATTACTATTAACTGCGGTATACTTCTACTACTTGTTATTAAATTATTATTATTACTTATTAAAGGGTATGGTAGTGTTACAGGATGAATACGCCTTTAAGTCAATGGGGACATATTAGTCTTTGTTTTAACATGAGCAAGTTATCGGACAAGTATTACTGTTTCTGACGAATGAACGTAAACTATTTAAAATTAAACATCTTTCCCGCAAACTATTCACTGGTTTACCAACGTTATCACATTTAGTCGGCATATATCTTGAGCATATATGTTTTCTTCTTAAACATATGCACAGTTATTTTATAAAACGATTTCATAATTGATCAGTTTGGTCAAACTCTTTTTAGTCAGCGAGATAAATTGTGTGGACATCTCATCACTATTTATCTGCGTTAAATCTGGGGAAAAAACTTTCATTTATCTCTTTTGTTTTTAACTTAACAAAAAAGCAACTACAAATAAATAAATAAATAATAAACAGAAACGTTACAAGAAAATTACTTTCTTCAGTCTTCAATTTTCAATGAACATTCAAGTTATACAAAGTGCAAAATAAAAAGTTATTAAATATTATAATCAGATAAGAATTTTAGTTCATATACAAAAATAATTAAATCTGGTCTATAAAAGGCAAAAGCACATAGTATTAACACAAGTGTAACGATATTGACTCTGCATGTCAAAATAAAACGAACCTTACATGAACATACACAATAATTGCTATTGTATATGACTCTTAAAGGTGGTTCTTGGATGGATCAGATTGACTTATATTTTAGAAATCAGAAGTACACCGCCATTAGTTGTTAATGTAGCCATTTTCCCAATATTATCAGTACCAAAGGTTGCATACAGTTATGTTGCCGCCTGTAAAATGCAACACGTGACGTCACTACGAAGTCTGATCCATTGCCTCATTACTAGCTCAGCCCATTTTCGATGACATATCAGATTGTCTCTTCCAACCTGCAGTGATGCTAGGTTCAGAATGTTTTCCGGCCAACGTCACTTCCAGTGAATAACTCCTAACTCGCCCCTTTCCAATGACGCAGCCGATTGTGCCATCCAAACATAATTTAATTATTTGGCACTTTATTTCAAACTAGATTCAAATTAATTGATCAAGCTAGAAAATCAACATTCTCGATTGCCAAAAAAAGCCAGGAAATTAGGGTTACCTATATATACTCCTTAAAATAATTTAAGGACCGCCAGCATATTTCTCCATGTGCGTATCATATGACTACATATCATTTTCAAACGGTTACACAGAATGTGTAAGCACTGTTATATTGGACTGGACATTATCAGGTCTTCTGCATAAGATAAACGAACACAATGTCGAAATGCATTGTTCTGTTAATTAAAATGAATCCGAGATTTTTAAATAATTTTTAAAAAATCATTAATTTTCCCCAAAACAACAATACTAAATGTTTTAGATTTTTTTGTCGATTTATTCACTACTTTTAATCACTACCAATAGAACTATGGACGAGCGATTTTAATTCCCCCCAAAACTGACTAATCTTTGACAGTTTAAATGAATACACCGAACAGTTTTGAAAAACGCTTAATTTTTTTCCCATCCAGAATGAAGTAAAGTTTCAAGACCTATTTGCATCTTTGTAGCTGTAAAATAATTCTAAAGAAATGGTGACATATGTTTGTTATGGAATCAATAGTTATGAAAATAATACGAAATAAGATTTTTGGGTGAACAAAAAGCATTTTATTGAAATTTAAAAATCCCATATTTTTTTTTTTTTTTTTGGTGTAAAATGTTCCTAAACATATACAAACACAAAACAGTTTCCATTTTTGTTATGCAATTTGTATTTAAACTTGTGCAATGACGCAAACTTAAATCTTATTGAAATAAAGAAGGGATGGTCCTTAAATTATTTTGAGAAGTATATATTCAGCCTAAACTATTTGACACAATCGTTACACATATCTTGTTGTATTGTTCTGAAGCGTGGGGTTTTGAAAATATTGACAGGACTGAATTCTTTAGTTTCAAACATTGCAAATCCATTCTTAAAGTCAAATGGTGTAAGCCAAAAAAGTAGGGTTTATGGCGAATTAGGTAGATTTCCTTTAAATATTTTCATAAAAATCAGAATGTCAATGTGATAAAGTTAAGGTGAAGGAAGCAATTAAAAACCAATGTATACTGTCTTGGAGAAATACAATTGGCGAACAAAAGTAAATGTCTGAACTATAACATGTATAATTTGTCAGACTAAGATCCATTATTTGTTAAACTGTTATTGTTTGTTAAAGATCTTATTTTAATTTAAACATATTTATTTTACATCGATTGCGAAACAAGATCTTGCAACTTAAATTAATCACTCTCGATGGCTTCCTGGGTAGAACTAGTACTAAGCAATGTGGATTAATTATCTTGCTCAAGGATTAATATCGTTTCTCATTTTTGATGCTACAAGTGTATCTGTAAATAATTTGTTCATGATCTCATTTTGTTAACACTGTTTTGCTCTTCAAGTTTTGTTTTTGTTATTTTCTATTGTTATTAAAGAGTTTGTATTGCTTGTAATTTCACATTCCCTGAGGACTTGAATAAACAATAAACTGTAAACAAACGCGTGATGATGCTCCGTTCAGGAAGGGTTCCCGCGAATGTCATTCCCGGTGGCTAACTCAATTAGAAAGAAAGACAGGCTTATCTAATCTAAAATCGGTTAAATTATGTAATGTGCACTTTCTTCTGTTATGTCTTTCATATTATGAACCGGTTAAGTTGAAATTATGTATATATTTATATTTACAGACGAGTGAAGTGATACAGAAATGAAAATGAACGTACTAGCCTTCATATCTATTTGGCTCCTCTTCGTGGTGAACATGGAATGCAAAAAAAACAAGAAGCCAAAGCCATGCACATGTCTTCAGGAGTTGGATACGTTAAAGAACGAGCTTGCCCGGATATCGCCAGCGGAAGAAGAACCAGAAAGGGGTAAATGTATACACTTTTACATTTAGATTAGAGGAAAATGAAACGAATAATGCTTTTAAAATGAAATGCAAAACAAAATGGCTTTATCAAACTATTGCAAATTGACCTCACAACACAGACTATACTGACATAACTTAACTACGAAATCAAGATCACAGTGATCAGACGACAGACCATCCAAAACTGTTCGTCACGTGCCACTTAATTCTGTTTACGATTAGGCCTACTACAATAAATATAGTCGGTTTCATTAAAAAAGTTCAACACCTGTCACTACTATTCCAATGCACATTTCGACTCGTTTTATTTAAAATTAACAAGGTAATGAATTAGCACCCACGAAAAGGTTTATATTCGTAAAGAATTACTACCGCCCTCCCCAACCCACACGTGCCACCACCACACACATAATTCTCACAGCTTGTTTCTTTTTTTCCTTCTTTTTTTTTCATTTTCCATCAAATACAAGTGATTTAATTATACGCGTTATATCTGTTATATTTAACAATGTAACAACTTACACCATGTCATGTGTATTATTAAAAGAACATTTGTATTGTATTCTCTTGTATCACCTGCTCGTGATTAGAGTTTAATAAAGTGATGTTCTGTTCTGTTCTATTCTATTCTATTCTGTTCTGTTCTGACTTCAATTATTGTGAAATCGGACTATTAGCGAAACTGTGTAGTTTTAGGTCAGCTGTATTTTCTCTCATACGTGTTGTAAAAAATACTTACTGACCTTGACGCCTTTCCCTTAATGATCAATTAACAAACTGATAAGTATCAGCTAACAAACTGAAAATGATATTTAATGATACCTATTACATTTTTACATATTAATATTTTTTTAAATAGTTTAAATGTTATATCCAAACGAGGATGAACATAAATAATTTACTCAATATATATTGCAGTATTTTGAAGAATAAATGCTTCTCTTTCAATCTTAGATAACCTAAACAGATCTAGCTTAATAGCAGTTTACATCAACTGAATACTTTTAAAATAAATGTGGCATCAACAGTCGGACGACCCGGTATAAAACCGAACGGCACATCTAATAAAATACTGTTTTCTTCACACCACGTGCTAATTATTTTTATTTAAAATATTTATCAAAACAAATTGATAAGCAATACAATGGACAAATTAAAATAAAATATTATTCATCTTCTAAGTCGGTACTATTACACAGTGTACAATATCTTTGAATTATATCAGTTATATCAGTTCTATTATAAGCATATCTGCCAGTTCAAGTTCAATTCTAAGTCTATGGGAGGATACTCGACATGGCAGTTCTTAATTTTGATAACAAGATATACAAATAAGCCTCATATGAAAACGAGGTCTTAAAATGTCTATACATACATACATAAAACTCGATTATTTTCAATATCACCTTTACATTTTTGAACAAAACAATCAATTGTTTAATCAATAAATGTAATGTTTTCATATCAATAAAAGTTGGGCTTTCCAAACAAAGTTATAGCCACAGATTGTGGCAGTCAATCAAAATGGTTTGAACATTATTGGTCAAATTGTTCACCCCTCTTTCATCTGTCACTGTATCTTTATAAAAAGTAGTTACTAAAGAAACTAACCCGCCAAATAAAAAAACCTAGACAAATAACACTATAAAACCGATCAAACTCTGTCCAGGTGTTCAGGTTACAAAATTATGTATATGTGGGTGCCTATTAAAAGTATAGGTTTATCTCACATTTTCTTAAAAAAACGTTATTGAATATGCGTAAAATTAATTATGAGTTGGTAACTCTTAATTTGACGCTCCAGTTGTGGGGTTTGGCCTGGCTGGTTAAATCCGTTTACATTGTGTCTATAGTGTTTGGATTCTCGGAACATGTAAGTTATATATATACGTCGTGGTCAGTGAGTTTAGAAACGGTTTACATATGTTGCATAAGTTGGCCATTTTTGGCCCGATAGCTACTTTCAACTATTATTTGAATCTATCCCCTTACTCCAATACTACAATGGGTACATACCTGGTTCTCCATAAATGCCAGCATTACAAGTGACAGTTTTATCTGTTAACACGTTCTTACAAAATTTCAAATGTATTCGTTCGATCTCCTTTGGCTTTGTAAAATCCCCTAACATGTCTAATCCTTAGTTTAATTTAGAACGAACGAAAACAGCAAATAATTGACAAAACATTTTAGATTTTTTTTTCACATTTGCAGTTAATATATTTAAAGCTTTTCATTCGTTCCCTGTTAAGGTCTCTTGATTTATATCATATGATCAAGTATAATTAATACAATTCCCAGGTTGTTAAACTCGTTCACTACTTCTAAATTATTTTTGTTGTAGACCCATGCCTCATTAACAAAAAGTCTACCCTTTGCAAAAAAAAAAGGTGTGTTTTTTCCCAGCATTTACCTCTAATCCCCATTTATCACAATATTCCTGCAACATATTTAAACGCTCTTGTAACCTAAAAGGAACGCAGCAAATAATTGACAAAACATGTTTTTGTTTTTACATTTGCAGTTAATATATTTACAGTAAAGCTTTTCATTCTTTCCCTGCTAAGGTCTCTTGATTTAAATAATATGATCCAGTATAATTTATACAATTCCCAGGTTGTTAAACTCTTTCACTACTTCTTAATTATTTCCGTTGTAGACTCATGCCTCATTAACAAAAAGTATACCCTTTTCTAAAAAATGCTGTTTTTTCCCCAGCATTTACCTCTAATCCCCATTTATCACAATATTCTTGCAACATATTTAAACTCTTGTAACTTAGAAGGAGATAGTCCAATCAAAATGATATGAACTGCGAAAAGTAAAAGAATTAAAGTTATATCATATATTTTAAGTCCAGACTTACTACTGTTAAAACAATTCAAGATCTTCAACAAAAAGAGAAAACATTACAAGAGCAATTACATCCCCTTACTTGAGTCAAATCAAACATTCGAAACACTCAAAACAATTATTGTAACTTCGTACACAATATTTCAGCTTGCCGTACATGTCCCGTATAATTCCTAACAATTTACCTTTAATTCCTAGCTCAAAATCTTTAGCTAAGTGCCGTTTCTGTATATACTGTCGAAAGCTTTCTTTAGGTCCACAACATAACAATATAATGGCTTGGTTTCATTCAATACAGTCTGTATAACAGAATGCAAAACAAATATGGCATCAGCAGTGGGACGACCTGGTCTAAAACCGAACGGCACATCTAATAAGATATTGTTTTCTTCACACCACGTGTTAATTCTTTTTATTAAAAATATTTTTCAAAAAACAATTGATAAGAAACCTTATGTTTTCTACCTGTTCCTTCAGACAAACATAAATGATCTAACTTCCTTATACCCATATCATACACACATGTTTAAATAACAACACACGACTATATAGGAATGGTCTAATGGGCAATGCATTTAATATAATATAACCCCAGTAGAATGTACCAAATCTCTTACAAATGATCTTTGCAAAATATCTGAATTGTCACAAAAATGATATGACTCCAGATAACATCAACAATTTTATAATATTCTCTAATGTTTAATTCTGTGTTCAAGATGGCGGATGGTCAGACTGGTCGGCATGGGGTTATTGCTCGGCAACTTGCAATGCCGGACTAAGGTCAAGGAACAGAACATGTAACAGTCCAGCTCCGACTAACGGCATGCCATGCGAAGGAAACAACGTGGACAATGATATATGCAACACAAAGTCCTGTCCAGGTAAACATGTAATATATCTAGACAAGAACTCCTGTCCAGGTAAACATGTAACACAATACATTTAAAAACACTTGGATGTCTGAAATAATATGTTTTAACATTTGTATTAGATTCACTATCCCCTTACTCCAATACTTCAATGGGTACATACCTGGTTCTCCATAAATGCCAGCATTATTACTGACAGTTTTATCTCCTAACACGTTCTTACAATATTTCAAATGTATTCGTTCGATCTCCGTTGACTTTGTAAAACCCCAAACATGTCTAATCTTTAGTTTAATTTAGAACCAACGAACGCAGCAAATAATCGACAAAACATTTTTATTTTTTTTTTACATTTGCAGTTAATATATTTACAGTAAAGCTTTTCATTCTTTCCCTGCTAAGGTCTCTTGATTTAAATAATATGATCCAGTATAATTAATACAATTCCCAGGTTGTTAAACTCGTTCACTACTTCTTAATTATTTCCGTTGTAGACGCATGCCTCATTAACAAAAAGTATACCCTTTTCTAAAAAATGCTTTTTTTTCCCCAGCATTTACCTCTAATCCCCATTTATCACAATATTCTTGCAACATATTTAAACTCTTGTAACTTAGAAGGAGACACTCCAATCCAAATGATATGAACTGCGAAAAGTAAAAGAATTAAAGTTATATCATATATTTTAAGTCCAGACTTACTACTGTTAAAACAATTCAAGATCTTCAACAAAAAGAGAAAACATTACAAGAGCAATTACATCCCCTTACTTGAGCCAAATCAAACATTCGAAACCTTCGTACACAATATTTCATTGCCGTAAATGTCCCGTATAATTCCTAACAATTTACCTTTAATTCTTAACTCAAAAATCTTTAGCTAAGTGCCGTTTCTGTATATACTGTCGAAAGCTTTCTTTAGGTCCACAACATAACAATATAATGGATTGGTTTCATTCAATACTGTCTGTATAACAGAATGCAAAATAAATATGGCATCAACAGTGGGACGAGTCCCCGGTATAAAACCGAACGGCAGATCTAATAAAATATTGTTTTCTTCACACCACGTGCTAATTATTTTTATTTAAAATATTTATAAAAAAAATTGATAAGCAACCTTATGTTTTCTTCCTGTTCCTTCAGACAAACATAAATTATCTAACTTCCTTATACCCATATCATACACACATGTTTAAATAACAACACACGACTGTATACGAATGGTCAAACGGGCAATGCATTTAATATAATATAACCCAAGTAGAATGTGCCAACTCTCTTACAAATGATATTTGCAAAATATCTGAATTGTCACAAAAATGATATGACTCCAGAAAACATTAACAATTTTATAATATTCTCTAATGTTTAATTCTAAGTTCAAGTTGGCGGATGGTCAAACTGGTCGGCATGGGGTTATTGCTCGGCAACTTGCAATGGCGGACTAAGGTCAAGGACCAGAACATGTAGCAGTCCAGCTCCGACTAACGGCATGCCATGCGAAGGAAACAACGTGGACAAAGATACATGCAACACAAAGTCCTGTCCAGGTAAACATGTAACATGTCTAGACAAGCACTCGTGTCCAGGTATACATGTAATATGTCTAGACAAGAACTCCTGCCCAGGTAAACATGAAACATGTCTAGACAAGCACTCCTGTCCAGGTATACATGTAACATGTCTAGACAAGCATTCATGTCAAGCTATACATGTAACATATCTAGACAAGCATTCCTGTCCAGGTAAACATTTAAAATGTCTAGACAAGCATTCCTGTCCATGTATACATGTAACATGTATAGACAAGCACTCCTGTCCAGGTAAACATGTAACATGTCTAGACAAGCACTCCTGTCCAGGTAAACATGTAACATGTCTAGACAAGCACTCCTTTCAGGTAAACATGTAACATGTCTAGACAAGCACTGCTGTCCAGGTTTGCATGTAACATGTCTAGACAAGCACTCCTGTCCATGTATACATGTAACATGTCTATACAAGCACTCCTGTCCGGGTATACATGTAACATGTCTAACAAGCACTCCTATCCAGGTATACATGTAACATGTCTAGACAAGCTCTCATGTCCGGGTATACATGTAAAATGTATAGACAAGCACCTCTGTCCAGGTATACACGTAACATGTCTAGACAATATCTTTTATCTTGGTATACATGTAACATGTCTAGACAACCACTCCTGTCCAGGTATACATGCAACATGTCTAGACAAGCACTCCTCTCCTGGTATACATGCAACATGTCTAGACAAGCACTCCTGTCCAGGTATACATGGAACATGTCTAGACAAGCACTCCTGTCCAGGTATACATGTAACATTTCTAGACAAGCACTCCTGTCCAGGTATACATGTAACATGTCTAGACAAGCACTCCTGTCCAGGTATACATGTAACATGTCTAGACAAAAACTCCTGTCCATGTATACATATACCATGTCTATTGTTTGGGGTGCTTGTTTCAGCCGAAGGTTTTCTTTTTTAATTTTTCATATAATCACATTAATTAATTAATAATAACATTAACCTAAATAATTTGTATATCCGTCAAACATACATCGTTAGTGATAAATAAAAATACCTTACTTTTTAAAGTCGGTTTAGAAATAAGAATTTCACGTGCGAAAGTGTTTTTTTATAAAGCATTTTCAAGGCAAAATCCTGCTGCATCAAACATATTTTTTTTAGATTTGTTTTTATCCAAAAAAGGTTTTAATAGGTTGGATAAATGTTAATCAAGACACTCTGGAAGTTTAAATATATATGATTTCGTTTGAACCTACTACTACTACTACTACTACTACATTAATAATACTAATACTAATACTACTACTAATAATGACAACAACAACAACAACAACAACAACAACAACAAAAATACAATAACAATAACAATAACATAACAATAATTATAATAATAATGATAATAATAACAATAACAATAATAATAATAATAATAATAATGATAATAATAACAATAACAACAACAATAATAATAACAATTTATTTGAAAATCTGAAAAAAAATAATCTTGCATTGATAGGCTGAAACAAAAAAAAATAAAAATTTTCGAAATAATGTACGAAAGTTTACAGCATTACATATAACGTTGTAAAAAATAAGTATACTAAAGGATTAGAATGAGTGGGAAACTGCTTAAATATAGTTATTCTACACTAGTAAGTATTAAAAATTACATATGAAATAATTATCGCCTCTTCCATTAAAAAAAAGGTGTATTCTACGTCGATTAATTTCAATGAAATATAATTCAGAAAAACCTTGTTTTATGTAATTAACAGTCAAGGTATAACATTTAGTATAAATTTATAAATTGTCAACTCACTAATTTAACTTTTAATAAAGTAGTACCAATATTATTATCTCATGTTTATACTTATTACTACAAGTATAGTAATAGTAGTGTATTATCCATCCTTGTAACATTTTCTCATTTCAGCTCCGGTTGTTATCTTCTCGGTTACCAGCCCATCAGCTACTCTCGTCAGTGGCAGCAAAACTTCCGGCGTCCCTAGTTTTACCGTCATACTCACTAATATCGGTAACGGGTACAATACGAGATCCGGTGAGTTTAAGTGTGTAGTGCCAGGAACATATCAGTTTTCGTTGTCTTTCATTTGTTCTTCAGGAAACTCATATTGCTATATTCAACACAAGAAGCAAAACAAGGTCGCCGCTTTTACATCCCATTATTCAAATACTTTTTGGAATTCTGCCACGACGTCGACGTACCTTACGTTAGCAGTCGGCGATGTTGTGAATCCATACTGTAGTGGTTGGGTTGCCGTGCATCACGGTATTTTTTCCGTATTCAATGGTGCATTGGTGGCACCGAATTAAATGTTAAAGTTGAGATGATGTATAATGAGATACTTATGAGAAAAATATCCGAGTGCGTGTATGTTTGAGATTCTTCTTCGTATAATCGGTGTAATGGTTATGTTGGAGTGCATTTCTGTTTATGCTTCTTGTTCGTGTAATCTGTGTAATGGTTAAGTTTGAGTGCGTTTTTTTTATTTTTCTTCTTCGTGTAATCTGTGTATTGACTATGTATTGGCGTTTCCGTTTATGCTTCTTTTTCGTGTAATATGTGTCTTGGCAATGTTCGCGTTTCCGTTTCTGCATCGTCTTTGTGTGATCTATGTAATGGTTATGTTTGAGTGCGTTTCTGTGTATGCTTCCTCTTCGTGTAATCTGTGTAATGGTTATGTGTGAGTGCGTTTCTTTGTATGCTATCTGTGTAATGGTTATGTTTGAGTGCGTTTCTGTGAATGCTTCCTCTTTGTGTAATCTGTGTAATGGTTATGTTGGAGTGCATTTCTGTGTATGCTTCTCCTTCGTGTAATCTGTGTAATGGTTATGTTTGAGTGCGTTTGTGTGTATGCTTCTCCTATGGTAATCTTTGTAATGGTTATGTTTGAGTGCGTTTCTGTTTATGCTTCTTCGTCATGTAATATGTGTAATGGTTATGTTTGAGTGCGTTTCTGTTTATGCGTCTTCGTCATGTAATATGTGTAATGGCTATGTTCAATTGCTTTTCTGTTTATGATTCTTCTTCGTGTAATGTGTGTAATGGGTATTTTCGAGTTTATTTTTTCTACTCAACCAACGCGTATGCTGAGTAATGGATATGTTGGAGCATATTGTCTGTTTGAGCTTATTTTGAATTCGATGCAGAGGGCTGTCCGAAAAGTTCGTAGACAAGTACAAAATTGAAATTATGTTTTCAATATATCAAACTTGTTACTATAAATTGTTGATGAATAACGTTTTATTTGATGAAAAAAGCTTTTTATAATAAAATAGTCTATATTACCACATAGCAATAATCGTCATGGCAACTACTGTCAGGGGTATTCGCCGCAGGTCCTATATGTTCAGTTTAACGCAAAGTAAACCTTCTAAAATCGTTTCAAATGTTACGCTTTAAGGCGTGTTAACGTTGTATATAGGCACAATTCCGAGGGAAAATATTCGGAGATTTCAAGACTTAAAACATAAATCAATGGCAATATTATCAAACATAGATAAACAATGGTTCGCAGACGTATTTATTTGCTTATTATATCACGAGAAATGTTTCCGCTCCTCTGAAAAATATTACGAGAAGGAGTAAAAGTTGACGCCATGAACGTGTATTATACCTGCGCCGGTATAGAACATTCTACAAACTCTGTAACTTCTTTATTTGCAAACCTTTGATTGTAAAATTTGAAAAGGTGATACATAAAACATTGAACAATTTGGCTATATAGTTTGTTTATATTACAATTGCTACAACTTTAACAATTTAATGTGTCGGCGAACTTTTCGGACAACTCTCGTATATGTAGTGTGAGTTACTGTTTTCTATTCTACTTCATTTTGTTTGTCTGAGAGCGTGTCAGATCGACTTCTTTTATGTGAAGAAAGGAGTAAGGGATATGTTCGAGAGATTGTTGGTTTGAGCTTCTATTGTGTGAGGAGTGAGTAATAGATATGTCTTAGCAAATGTTGGTTGAAGCTTCTATTGTGTGAGGAGTGAGTAATAGATATGTCGGAGCAAAAGTTGGTTGGAGCTTCTATAGCGTGTGGATTGAGCAATGGAATTGTCGGAGCAAATACGCCGAACGACATTTATCTGGTTGCCACCACATACCAAGGGACCACCTGACATTTTTGCATAAATATAAAAATCACCTTATGGCTCACCTGAGGTAAACTCATCAGGATTTTCTGTATCAAAACAATGACATTGGTAGGATTTATTTGAAAATCGGTCAAATGATACCATTATTCCGACCATGAACTTTTTAAAATACTTAAACTTTACAAAAATGGCTGTTCAAATTACCAACGTAACTTAGTACATTAATTATTCCGATGTTATTTTTGAAATTTGAATGAATACCATGGGACTACTTTGCTGATGGGATGCTATGATTAAAACATTTCCAGTTTGGGAATTTGCTTATTGCAAGCGGCCGTCTTTAATAATTAAAGGAATTATTTCTAGGAGATATAACGGGATTTTTTTTCACTTTTATCAAATCGGGATCGATGTATAAAATGTAAAACAACAACCAGGAGTCGAGACGACGACATCGAGGAAGCGCAATCCACCGACTTCGGGTGCAAGCGCAATTTCTCGAGATGTAGCACGGACGTCAAATGTCAACTAAAACTATTCGGCAGATGTATCCTGGATTGGAGATTTCTATGACATAATCAAAAAAAGGTACTGCCTGTGTATCTGTCTTGCAGATGACGGACCCGTGCTTGTGTAAATATTTAAGGAGCAATGTTGTAGCTTGAAGTGCAATGCAATTACATTCTGCAAGTTTGCCTTTTAATTCTCAAAATGTCTGGGCGGTGAAGTTATTAGTTTTTAACGAATGGCTGAACAAGCCCATAGAATATTCTCAAAATATCCTGTGGTGAAGAATTCAATATAACCACGTAATCAAAGTCCACGGTATGACCCTCAAGGCTACCTATGGTGAAGAGTTAATTGCAAATAGCTACAAATTGCACCTGTGGGATTCACAATCAAACATATATGTGCATTCTATATATATATTATGTAATCTATCTTTACGAACTGTACTAGCCGTTTATGACCACTAGGTCACCGAAGTAGCAGGGCATTAATATTTGATATGCGGGGCTGCTATGGCATACTAGCACTGTTACAACCATGGCCGATATTAGATGCGGAGCTGGTGAGTGTTATATTATACCAGCACTGTTACGACCATGTCGATATTATATGCGGAGGTGTTATAGGATATGCGGAGCTAATATAGCATAATTACGTGTAATGAAAATCACGATTACAACCATGGTCGAGAGTTAAATGCGGGAATGTCCAACCTAGGTCGTCGACAAGGCGATTACCCACACATGAAGTCGTGTGAAGAAGTGAGATGTTTTGAAGACGCTGGGTGTAGATGTTCAACGACTCTGGGTGCAGAAGTGTAAAGCGACGGGATGGTATACAACGCCAAATGCTGTAGTGTTCCGGATAATGTAGTGCAATATTGCATTTGTTAGTGTTTTAGGTTAAACATTTAGTTATGGCACTACATTGACTATATCAGTGACGTATACATACTTGTAATGTGGCTATGTATTTCAAACTTTGATTATCATACTTTTGGTGAAGGACTTTTAACTTTTAAATTAGAAATACAGTGGCGTACTAGCGACATATTGAGCCTTTATAATACATTATCCCATACTTATATATAAATACGTTGTATTTGAATATACGATACGACACAGGCGTAGCTAGTCATATCAATCTAGCGGGCACAAATGCTTTATCTTACGGGTGAAAAAAAAAGGGTGAAAAACGTCATATCAGGTTGGATTTACCCTCGCCTACTTATAACTAAATGAGATTCGCCATACTACTGAAAAACGAACATTTTTGTCGGAAAGAGCCGAATGATTTTTCGATTTGTTTACGTTTATTTTCATTCAGATTAAATTGGATAAATTTGCACGAGTAAGAGAGAGTCGCGGCGATACCCGTGGTTTGCTTCTCAATCGCGACGATATATTTTTTATAAACAAGCATGCAGCAGATTTTGTGCATTTTCTTTTCACCCGTAAAATGTAGCTGTAATTTATGGTAACATTAATCTAGAGTGATATATCAAACGGAACGTATTTATAGGAAAGTATAAGATAAATAGAATAAAAAATGGGTATTTTCATATCACACTCTATATCAGGACGTCGACCCATATCAGCCCTTAAGCTAAAATTCTCGGGTTGATATATCGTCTCAGGGTGTCGTTGAATTGGGGTTTTACGACGCACCAACGCAAACATATTATATCGCACCAACAAGAATGAACTTTCCAGGCCCCTCTCCATTTAAATACATATAACAATATTCAGAATGAACCTAGAACCTTCTAACCTGTAGAACTGCAAAGTTGCTGCAAATTATATTGTAAAGACTCAATTTTTCGCTGGAGCCACGATCACTGTTGTGTTAAATACATAATTGTTTTATTGTTGTTTTATTTTATTATAAAATAAAAAAATTAAAGAAATTCTATTGGATCAAGGCTGGTCACATGATTCCTGCTAAAAGGTCGTATTGACCTGAGAAATATATATTGACTTTTCATATTGACTCAAAGGCGTGGCTAAAATAAAAATGCGCGAGCGAACGTGAATAGGTACAAATGTACAATAGAATGAAGTCATCGGGATCAACAAAATGTCAGCCGACAGGTTTGTTTTTTGACAGCTGATGAAAAAAAGAAAATAATAGAAAATGGAGAAGCCGATAATACTAAAAGGGCAACATTTAAGGCGGTAAATTTCTTTAATTTTTTGATTGTATAATACAACTATTTTTGCCAATTGAATTCGGTCTATACATGGTTTTATTATATACCTATCAATAATATATACATAGTACCTTCATTTTCTTACAATGGAATACAACAACCCGTATCACACTACAGGTTATCAGTATGTTACTAAAAATAGATTGGAATGTTGGGGATTGCCCAGCTAGTAATACATTAAGAGCAATGGATGTTTTAACATGAAATGTGAACTATCAGAATGTTTGTTTGTGCGTTTGAGAACATAATGTGGGTTAATTAATTTAAGATTATGTCAGTTGGTAAATTCACCAGAATTTGATGTGTAATGAACACAGGTGTAGTTGTTGCAATGTAATGTATATGTTTTCATGCGCGTGTAATGTACATGTTTTCATGTCTTTCCTGTTGGTGGTTTTCAGTTATTTGACTTTATATAATTTTGTTTTAATTTGTTGTTTTTGATACATGTATTCTATTTTAATGATATGTAAAGAGGTATATAATAAAAGGATCATTACTATAGTAACTTGTTCTGAAGCTTGTATCACCTCTCGTAGGTAAATGCCAGATCAGAATCACACTCGAGGCTACGCCTCTCGTGCGATCCTGATCTGGCATTTACCTACTCGAGGTGATACAAACTTCCAGAACAAGTTACTATAGTAATAATCCTATTTTATCGACCCGAGAAAATGCATATTGACCTCGGAAGTATGCCTTTTCTCGGGTCGACCTCGGTCAATATGCCTTTTCTCGGGTCGATAAAACCATGTATCGACCTCATCAAAAGGCAATAATTGTATAATATTATTATATTGAATTGTATATGAGGTTTTTATGCAGAGGTTGAGGTTTCATATTTTATCAAAGTGCAGGAATAACATATTGGTTAGCGTGTGTTTTTTTACTGAGATCACCATACCACACGTATTAGCAAACATCAGTTAATGGTTAATGGCAATTTTGTGACACATGCTTGCAAATTAGTTGGTCAGTTTATATAAATAAATATTGATAATTATACATGCCGAAAATGTACATTTAAATTGTGGTCGGTTTTTGGTGCCAGGCATAAAAGCAGGCGCTTGTTAACTATATGTTTGAAATGCTCAAGCTAACCACTTAGTTTTGTGTCATAAAAAAATCAAAGGGACTCATGGCAATCTTGATTTTTAAACACTCTCGGCGTCAAAACTCAACATTGCAGTTAATTATATGCAAGCAGGTTTAAAGTTAAAAGATACTACATAAATAAATCGAGATGTTTATTTTGATGCCCGATAAAATCTTCAAGATTGCCATGTGTCCCTTTAATACTGACCATATTGACAAACAATAAGCTATGAAGCAGGAGGAATACGGAGAACGTTCCCACGGCTGTTGCAGCGAGTGGATCTTGTATAAAATAGGATCGCTCGCAAGGTTTTGAAGATAAACTGTACTTTTCGACAATCTGTAGATTGAACAAATTTTTAAATTTCTAATAAAGAACTATTGGTGCATTTATAAATATGTTATACTAATTAAAACTTGAAGTGGGTAAAACGTGTTATAATTATTTATAACCCCGACTTTATGTCATAATCAATTGCATACAGACTATACTCTTGGAAGCGCAACAAACACAAACAAGAGATAAACGTAGCAGACTCGGTTTTATTGAGTCTAAGTCATACACTAATATTCAGGAAATATCAAGATATAGCTCGATATTACTCGCACATTGTTACGTTCAAAGGCAACAACAATAGTCTAGTCAGCCAGTCAGTATTACCACTCAATCGCAAGCTATTTGGAACAGAAATAATTTTCGATTTTCTGATAGTTATATACTGACGATCAATGAAAACGCACCAGTAGATTAAATCGTATTATCGTAATGTATCGGCTACATAGTATTGCTAATGTAATGTATAATAATAAGTGCATATTTAGAAATTAAAAGAATAATAATAAACAAGTGCAAACACCGATTGTCTCAAAAGCCATTAACATCGCGTAAAGTGTTCAATTAAAGTCACACGGGTAGAAAACAAAAGCCACACATAATAATACAGGTAAATCCTTCAATTTCAAAATATGCACTTATTATTATAAATTACTTCAACCCATTGGGAGCTGAACTTGTAAGTGAGAGAGTATCGATTGTTACGGATGGCGGCAGGTACATAGCACTGGTTCTACCCAGGAAAAATGGGTTGTGTGTGCCTGTACCACAAAAACAAAACGACAGCCATATATGGCCTAAAATGTGATAAAAATGACGTATAAAACACCGTTCAAACAAACAAATAAATTACTTCTGAATCAGCAAAAGAATTTAACACACATATACTCTAATTGTGTGTTTTCATTGACCATCAGTATACATTTGAAAAAAAAAGAATAAAAAAAGCACCGTCAAAGTAAAAAACAGACTGACATGACAGACATGTAGGCCTACAACGGCCGATCACACAACACACAACAAACAAATCAAACACATATGATTAATAATACAGCATGTGAACAGATAATCGCAAGCGCCGTAACAAATAAGGAAATACACAACGTTATTTTGAGCACCAGTAACCGGTAGCAATGGAATATTGAATGAAGTCAGCATTGATGACGACTGTGTTTGAGTCCGACAAGTCAAAATAATACTGGTGCGGAAGATAGTTTAATATACAACTAAACACCATCTTGTGTTATACATCATTGTAAGGGTATTTCTGTGACAAAAAAAAGAAGAAAATAAACATCGAATCGAAATAAATATGAATGGGTATATATAGCAGGGTTCAACAATCTTTTCTTCCAGTTTCTATGATTAAAACTCATACAACTCCTAGATGACAAAATGCATATGTAAAGAATTGTATATGGTATATATATACAGAGGTATATGCTAATAACTCCTTCGAAACAAAGTTAAAAACAAACACCAGAGTAAAGTCGATACAGTTCCCATCACAGATAATCCCGGATTTCAGATTACGAGCAAAAAACGACTGGCAGACAGACAGACGGACTGGACAAACCACAGTATATCCTCTTTTTCTTCATGAAGTGCAGCTGTAAAAAACACACAAAAAAACTAATAAGTGCATATTAATATTAGTTAACAATTGCAAAAACACCGATTGTCTCAAAAGCCCTTAACATCGCGTAAAGTGTTCAATTAAAGTTACACGGGTAGAAAACAAAAGTCACACATAATAATACAGGTAAATCCTTCAATTTTAAAATATGCACTTATTATTATAAATTACTTCAACCCATTGGGAGCTGAACTTGTAAGTGAGAAAGTATCGTTTTTTACGGATGGCGGGAGGTACATAGCACTGGTTCTACCCAGGAAAAATGGGTTTTGTGTGTGCCTGTACCACAAAAACGACAGCCATATATGGCCTAAAATGTGCTAAAAATGACGTAAAACACCGTTCAAAAAAACAAATAAATTACTTCTGACTCAACAAAACAATTAAACACACATATACTCTACTGGTGTGTTTTCATCGACCATCTGTATACATTTGAATAATAAAAAATGCAACGCCAAAGTTAAAAACAGACTGACATGACAGACATGTAGGCCTAAAACGGCCCATCACGAAACACACAACAAACAAATCAAACACATATGATTAATAATACAGCCGGTGAGCCGTAGCAAATAAGTAATAACATATACACAACGTTATTTTGAGCACCAATAACCGGTAGCAATGGAATATAGAATGAAGTCAGCATTGATGACGACTGTGTTTGAGTCCGACATGTCAAAATAATACTGGTGCGGAAGATAGTTTAATATACAACTAAACACCATCTTGTGTTATACATCATTGTAAGGGTATTTCTTTGACAAAAAAGAGAAGAAAATAAACATCGAATCGAAATAAATATGAATGGGTATATATAGCAGGGTTCAACAATCTTTTCTTTCACACATACAACTCCTAGATGACAAAATGCATATGTAAAAAGGTATATGTGGTATATATGATATATACATATGTACACAGGTATATGCTAATAACTCCTTCGAAACAAAGTTAAAAATAAACACCAGAGCGAAGTCGATACGATTCCCATCACATATAATCCCGGATCTCAGATTACGAGCAAAAACCGACTGGCAGACAGACAGACGGACTGGACAAACCACAGTATATCCTCATTTTCTTCAAAAAAGCGCAGCTGTAAAAAAATACACAAACAAACTCATAAATTCAGATTTTGCAAAACAAAAATCAAAACGTCTATTCTTATTATCAAGTCAAAATGGGTTGTCACATTGAAAATGTCTGCGCACGCGTATTTGTATTTGTGTCTGTCATAAAGTTAAATTTCTAGTTGTAAAATTCAAAGAATAGCTAAAATAAGTTTAAAGCAGCTACCCCGCCAACAACAACAACCAAATGTTACATTATGTTTACACCGTTTCTAAACCTACTGGCAACGAGGTATATAGTTATATAATGTACACATATTGAGACTCCAAACTCTATAGACACAATATAAACGGCTGTATATATTCAAACAGTAAAAATGACGCAATATACTTTAGGAATTGTCAAGACAAGGATGCATAGAAAAGGAAATGTCACTCACAAACGCATGGATTTAAATCGCTTGAGACATAACATAAATAAGCGAATACATAACACAAGAAGAGAAAAATCTCAAATTACTTTTATATGTTATTAACAAAGGTTTTGTATAAACCAATATAATACAATATATTACATTATTCTCAATATATAGAGAATAATAAATGGGTATTTTCATATCATACACTATATCAGGCCTGAGACGCCATATCAACCCTCGAGCTTCAGCTCGAGGGCTGATATGGGTCGAGGGCCTGATATAGGGTGTGATATGAACATACACATTTATTTATTCTATTTATCATATACTTCAGCTTTGTCGCAATGTCAATTTCAGTTCACCCACTACGCTTTTTCCCAGGGAGAAAAAAAAGTGTTTATCATTAGATCTAGTCCTTTCTGATGTGCTCATGTCTGTCGCGTAAGTGGTACACAACATTTATTTTTGTCCGAAACCTTATTGAAAATGAATTGCATTGATTTTTAAATTTTCTAATCAAGGTGAATTGTCCATCAGTGGTTATTTTATCCACGGATAATGATTCTATAGCCAATAATCTGCAGCGAAAACAGGATGTAAGTAACTAATGAAACGCAGATGACAAACAATACCCGTGACCATAACTAATCGCGTATTCCGTATCACTCCGGTAAAAGGATCAATGTACACTCGGTTATTTCCGTGATATGACATTTTTTCACCCTATATTTCGGCAACGAAATCCTGATTGATATGACCAGCTATGTCGTATCGTATATTAAAAAACATAATATTTGTAGGGAAGTATATGATAAATACTAGTGCTTAACAAAGAAAAACGTATTTATATAATTTATAATGCAATTTCGTACAGCATTGCATGTCGTTAAGTAATAGATAGAGTCTGGTCTCAGCGAGTCGGTTTCTTTAAACACCGAGATAGGCATAGCCCATCAATGTTTTTAAGTAACCAACGAGCTGAGACATTCTATATCTGTAGTATCGTGTACTAAGTGACCGTGTCCTCATGCTACAAAAAATGATAAATCGCTTCTAACTCTGTTTAGATTCACAATAATAATTGACAATTTTCTTCAACAAAGTGTTCACGGACATGTTCTTGTGTGCCCACTTTCACTTCATCATTGCGACCCTTGCACTCTGATATATCGCAAGTGGAGCAGTTTCTAAAGCGAGTCATAATGCACGGTTCCTTGTCATAGCTGCAATTCCAGCCTCCCCACGGTAACCAGTAAGAACCATTCGTATCTGCATTGCCACTTTCGTCTGTTTCTCGACCGACTAATTGTGGATTTCCTAGGATAATAACAGACAGTGGTACACAATTAGCATAGATCGCTCTTGTTTAAAGCACAAATCGCGAAACTAGACTAGTGTATAAACGAATGTGCCTTGTTCTTTGGTTACATTTAGTTACTTAGAGGATCTTACATAAGAGACTGTGTATTACTGATTGTAATAAACAAGTATGATTACATAAGAGACTGTGTATTACTGATTGTAATAAACAAGTATGATAAAAGTATACGCCATGGAATGTTGTGAAATACCTCATTGAAGGTTCCATGTTCACCCGTCATATGCATACATCTTCGGGATGGCTGGAAGTTCTGTACTATTGATTTTTTTTTTTAAATATTGAGTTCTGCTCAACCCGGGGCTAGAGGGCGTGAACGGTAGCAAGCACTTTTCACTACCGTTCATGAACAGTCTCAGTCAAACCGAGACTGCAATTTATTTTTGTAGTTGTCGTGTTCGACGATTTCCAAATTTCTCTTTTCATACTTTTTTTCTAAGATGATATTTAACAAGTACATGTACTATGTATACAGTGTTATACTTTGCTGTGTAGGTTCATATATGTCGTGATATTTTACAAACATTTGATGCTGCTAACCACCCTCAGACTAAAGCATCTAGTTGTAAAGGTGCATCGTTAAAAGGAAACACCTCAAGTAGCATCAACAGTATTACCTCGATTTACTAATATGGTATTAAATATACTTGCCTATCATATCAGTGAAAACTATTTGGAGTAATGGTTTGCAATGTTCTGTGTCGGTCTACTTTAGCTTTAAATATATTATTGCTATAATTAGATCAACACTTATTGATATGAACAAATCAATTTTGTTTGAAATATTCAATTAATTATTACAAGAGGTCCAGGGGCATCAATGCGCTCACCTGACTTGAGTATAGAGGTGAATATTAGGTTATGGAGGGCTTTGTGCAAGACTATTAGGGTGCACGATTTTTCTGAATAATTATTAGTTGTGTTAGGTAGAAGAGGCTTGCACAAAGCAATACTTTTTTGTTGAATTAATTAGAATTATCACTGAATATAATGAATATTCCCAAATGTTTTGATAGATCTAATTAAAACAGAGGTCCTTTATTTTGTAAAAACTATAAATGCAGAATCGAAAACATTTGATTCAGAGACACAATATACCTTGTATCATCACGTGTGAACTGTATGCCAAGTGTATTAACAACCTATGAACAGTTTTGAAATGAAGGCCACACGAAATGCATCATACAATATTAGAGTGCAAAATGCTAAAATCAAGAAAAGGGCCATAATTCTGTATTAAATTAGGCGATCAACGATGTGTGACATAGAGGGACATATTAAAGTCATCGGTTGTAATGTTTATGTGAATTTTGGGAACTGTTTGTGAAATGCAAGTAAGAGGCATGGTCGTCTTTACCATTTGTACAGCTTAAAGGGACATGTGGCAATCTTGAAGTGGGACACGTGGCAATCTTGAAGTGTTTGCAATGGGTGTCTCAATTTATATATCCAGGATCATGTTTACCTATAACCTGGTGACATTTAGATAAATACAATTTTAAGTATTTCCTTTTTCATCTTATTCTACTATAAGTTTTAATATATTATTGGTGCAATAATATCAAAATTGAATAATATGCAAATACAAATATTCTTATAATTAATATTAATGATTGAACGAATGTATTTTATCCAGAAAAATCAGAGGGACGCCGTGAGTTTTAAAAAATCAAGATTGCTAATGTAAGCAACAATTTAATATTATGCAACATACAAGTTAATCCAAAAGGTGAATCCCATTATGAATTGAGTAAGCTATTTTATTACATTTCTATGAGTGAAAGATTGGGATTTCACAGTGAAAGAATATTCATAATCGCTAAATATTAATAACTAACTCCGAACACAAAAATAACTAACTGTGACGCTGAGGCATGACGTCAATAAAGTGTTGATGACGTCGATGTCATCCGCCAATAACGTTCAATAAAGCAAATTATTTCGGTTAAAATCACATAATCATGAAAATAAACGATTTGAAATATAATAAATAAATTATTTAACTGCTTTGTTCGATTATAGGGAAATCCTTCACTCAATGGTAGACGTGTTTTATTTTTTCGCTCACCCGCATCCACTCGTTCCTGAAAAGAACCACACGTCTACCATCTCGTAAAGGATTTCCCTATAATCTAAACAGCTGAATTCATTCGGTGAAACTAAATGGTTTGCACCTTTTTCACTACTGCATCTTGGCAGAACTGTCTGTGTAAAATTGTTTGTTTAATGACATCTGGCAACGTTACGTGCATGACGTCAGATAACGTTACGTACAATAAAAGCCGGGGGATTCCGCATTGATTTGCTTTATTGGCCAATGCATATTAAAGCAAAATTAATTAGGTCACCTCTTTATTAGGCAGAAAAGTGCATATCTGCATGATAAATGCGTATATATGTGTAATCTGTCCAACAATTAACAACAAAGTATTTAAATTTAACAATGAATACTTACATATTATAATTTGTTTCAATACCATCATTCTCATATACATCATGTACATGTAAGAAACACAAATTTAAATCATAATATACACACATTTAACTTTTAAAAAAAAAGTATTATTTGCAAGACGTAGATATTACTTTTACCATTGCCTGACTCCACGGGCAAATGAGGTAAATCTGAATTGTATAGCTGCACAACTATTGCCAGATAATTGATAAATACATTAACCTGTGGATTAATTTACCTTTTCAATGTTTGCTACGTCATCAAATAAAATCTTATTCTCGCTTTTCACAGATATTGCAACGTAAATATCTATTGTTGTGTATTGATTTCGATTTAAATAAACATAAATGTTCATGAAACAAAACATGGCCGGATAACTTTAAGAAGATATAATATAATGCCCTTGTAATGTATCACTAGAGTGCTTACACAATTTAAATACATACAACGTAAGCAGGACATTTAAATAAAAATGGCGGATTCGTAGGTACAATTATTTTAAGATTATTATATTTCTATTAAATAATAATCAATAAATCCGAACACAAAAATAACTACCGGTGACATTGAGTCATGCCATCAATAAAATCATAAACAAAGTGAATTAAAATGTAATATATAGATTATTTAACAGCTGGATTCGATTATATGTACATCTTTCACTCGATGATAGGCGTTTTTTATAAATGTATCTGCTGAAATGAGGTGGCCATGGTCACCGGGCAATTTTGTATAATAAATAATTTAAATAGTAAATAAAACATGTACATCAAATTGCAAAGACAAAATGTAGATGTCATTTAAATAGACTCGTATACCGAATGAAAGACTCCGGAAGATGACAACCATAAATAGTTAATAATAACAATGGTTATGGGTAATACGGATGAATCAGGGCTAAATCTCAATGACGTCATATGTGGTGTAATCCTCTCAAGACCATGTCCGACATAATAGACATTTACTGATTATACTTTGCCGTATAATAAATGAACTGTTTGTCCGAAATCATTAACCGACACACTTACTGCTTACGTCACTGGGCCCATATTCATAAAGCAATTTAAGTGGAAAATAATACTTAAGTCAAAATCAAGTTAAGATGTTTACATATTTTCAAATCTCATTATGAACTTCTTAAGACAACGTAAAACGGAATTTCAGACCGTAAAACCAACCACATACTGTCCCAGATTGAAAATCTTAGCATGGTTATCTAAATGTTAATGCCTTTCCACGTAATTGTCAAACATATAAAGCAAAATTATGCATACACACTTGTTTTTGTCTATAAAAACTGAAATTAATCGGCAACGTCATTTTGTTGACGTCATCTAATGACGTCACTTGTTACAACGTTATGTGATGTCACGTACTTTTCAGACGATAAATCGTGGGTTTTACGGTCGCAAACATTTGACGTTAAGCCAATGGAGTAAAGCGTTACATTATAGTTGCATTAGAATATGCGTTTACTAGGTATAACCGCATAAATAAATAAATAACACGATCTAAATCTATAAATTAAATGGCAATATATTTACGTTTTTTTTCTCTTTCTCAAACCAGTAAAATGTAAAATGTATCATTCATCCTTTACCTTAATAGTATTATCATTCAGAATGATGTACAACCATGAAATCATGGATTAAATACCCCAACCTTTAGTATTATCATTCAGAATGATGTACAACCTTGAAATCATGGATTAAATACCCCAACCTTTAGTATTATCATTCAGAATGATGTACAACCTTGAAATCATGGATTAAATACCCCCAACCTTTAGTATTATCATTCAGAATGATGTACAACCTTGAAATCATGGATTAAATACCCCAACCTTTAGTATTATCATTCAGAATGGTGTACAACCTTGAAATCATGGATTAAATACCCCAACCTTTAGTATTATCATTCAGAATGATGTACACCCTTGAAATCATGGATTAAATACCCCAACCTTTAGTATTATCATTCAGAATGATGTACAACCTTGAAATCATGGATTAAATACCCCAACCTTTAGTATTATCATTCAGAATGATGTACAACCTTGAAATCATGGATAAATACCCCAACCTTTAGTATTATCATTCAGAATGATGTACAACCTTGAAATCATGGATTAAATACCCCAACCTTTAGTATTATCATTCAGAATGATGTACAACCTTGAAATCATGGATTAAATACCCCAACCTTTAGTATTATCATTCAGACTGGTGTACAACCTTGAAATCATGGATTAAATACCCCAACCTTTAGTATTATCATTCAGAATGATGTACACCCTTGAAATCATGGATTAAATACCCCAACCTTTAGTATTATCATTCAGAATGATGTACAACCTTGAAATCATGGATTAAATACCCCAACCTTTAGTATTATCATTCAGAATGATGTACAACCTTGAAATCATGCCTTCTGCAACTTCTGTGATGGCTCATAAAATGTGCAATAAGGCAGATACATATTTCTGTGTTGTTTTGGCCAATTCTTACACATATAGCTATGTTGCCCTCCGCTCCCACCCCCCACCCCACCACCTTCACCCCAAACACACACACTTGAAACTAGATTTTTATTATTATTTTATATTTTTTACATATTTCTGTGTTGTTTTGGTAAAAGTTTACATATATAGCTATGTTATCCCCACACCCCCGTCCCCTAACCATCCCCATCGCATCATCACCACCACCAGAATGTGTTTTTTTTTTTTTTTTACATGTGTCTGTGTTTTGTTTTATCAAATCTACACCTATATCAGTGATTTTCCCCCGCCCTCAATGGTTTATGGAGGACAGGGGGAGGGGAATTATTTTCATTTTATCTTCCATTATTTGGATTTTAAAATTTTAATTTGAACGCAGTCATTTACCTATTAAACAATTTATATTAATTTCAGATACACAGATGAAATATCAATAAGAAATAAATTGAAATGAGGCCACAATAAAAATTGCCAGATATCCCCTCCCTCCCCGAGTTGCCTTTCGACCACAAATGTCTTTAATATGACTGCAAATTTGGATTAAACTGATAAAAATAAAAAATAAAATTTCATGATCTGCCACAAATTTTATTGTAATTTGCATGAGATTCTAACAATAATTGTTTTAGTGTTGTTTTCTGATGGTATATACTGGCTATATAATTGATTATTCATTTAAAAATCGAATAGTCGAGCTGCGCTGTTCTCCGACAGCTCTTGTTATGCACCTAATAGTTTTACGTTCAAGATTCACATTCCAGTTTTTGGTTAAGACACCAGCTAGATGCAATAGAGCATTGAAACCTCACACATGTTTACATCTACATGACAGCGGCATGTTCCAGTTAAAAGTAGATCAATATGAATTACATTGACCTACTTTTATCACTTTGTTTATTTACATTGATATTTTACATTACTCTTTTAGCATTAAAGTTTTTTTATTATCTCCATTTCGCAAATACCAACAGCAATACAGCTTAAAACTTCAATCGCACTTACATCTATATAACATCCGTATGTTCCTACTTAAAGTATGTCAATATAATTGACCTTGACCTTCTGTTTGCCCTTTGTGAGTTTTACATTCTAGTGTTTTATTATATATCCATTACTCAGATACCAAAACATGTACAGTTTTTGAACTTAATAACACTTACATCCAGTTGAATTGCTGAAAGTTTCATTCAAATTGATCAACATTAAACTTGTTAATTTTAAAAAATAACAGTACTACCCCCAAAAAAGTGTGGACGGTATAAAAACTGACACCGTTTTCCCAACTGCTTTGAAGGACATGAAGTTCCGAACATTTACTGTTATTGCAAAACAATGTTATAAATCTCAAAAGTGTGTTTAATGACTTTAAATCACAAGTGAGTGCTGGCTCCAACAGTCATGCTATACCGGTTCCTCATACTCAGACACCAGAGTGCAATACAAACACCCCAATAACCCCTCCCACACTCATACCCTCTACCCAAACTAGTGTACCAATCCCAGTGCCCAATACGGACGATACAGTTTTGCAGTCTGCTTCTGTGTATGAGGACATATTAATTGCAGAATCACATCCGCCACAACAAACGGAGCTTTATTCAGCCGTTGTAAATAACCAGTTCAATGTTAATGATACCGCCACGAGCGATCATGAGAATGACCAATTATTTGATAATCTAGTAATCCCCACCATTGTTAATACAAAGTAGCGCGAACCAAAAAAACAATATGGACATAAACATAAAAAACGCGAACGTACTTTAAGAGAAGTCAATTTCGGCATAATAAACCGAGAAATGGCCACGTCCACTGGTGTTAACCACAGATTTAGTAGTGGCAACCCCGATGTTGATACGGCGAGGTCATACGCGGATGAAGCGGACGACTTTCAAAAGTATGTCGTGAGACGTCCTAAACGGTTTTATGTAGGAGGCTTTCAGTCGAATATTACTGAGCCCGTGATCAAAAGCTATATTGAAAAGCGCGGTCCAAAGGTTTCCAGGGTTACAATATTTAGGAAACCTAGATACGGAAACTCTGTGGTTATTCGCGTGCATATTGAAGATGACGAGAACGCTTGTTATGTGACAGACGATCCCTGTTTTTGGCCCGAAGGAGTTACCTGCAAACCATGGGTTTCGTATGGTTCATATAAAGCTCGTCACAATGACTTTGTTAATGACAATCCGAACAGTTATAACTCTAATAGGTTCTCACAAACGTCGAAATACACGCGAGCTGAGTGGGGCCGGGTCAATTACACGGACTCGAACCGTTATGCAGCGCTTGAATCTGACTGTGATCTTGATTACTAGTAATCATGTCAGGCTCTAGAAACATATGTCTTAATATTGCTACATGGAATGCGACCGGAATAATGTCTAGCGCGAGTTATTTGAGCGATTTTTTACAAAACAATTATATAGATGTTTGCGGCATTGCCGAACACTGGTTATTCAATCACGACTTACATTTTCTTGATTGTATTAACAATAATTTTTCATGTCATTCAATATCTGATCCTGATCTCATGTTGCCAAGCAACCGGAGAGTTGGTAAGGGTGGGATATGCATATTCTGGAATAAGCGTTTAAATGACATTGTTTCACCTTTACACATTGACAGTAAATACGTTTTAGGCATCCAGATAAAGCCTACCATAGGACATTCTATATTTGTATTTCAATTATACTTACCATGTAAAAACAACTCTATTGCCACGTATAATAGCTGTATAGACGAAATAGAGACTTTATTATGCATATACAAAACAAAGGGTATAACATTTGTAATGGGAGATTATAATACAGAATTAGCTTCTCGAAACCAAACGGCGGCGATTTTAAACTTGATAGTCGAGGAAAACTGCTGGTAGATTTGATGCTTAATTATAGTTTGCTAGCCGTAAATGCCCTCGAGTTATGCTCCGGAGCAGAATTTAGTAATGTACCATATAACAGTGACCGTGAGACACTCATTGATCACATACTAATCCAATCAGAAAATATTGAAATGATAAAATCATGCCGAATTATGGACGATAATTGCTTAAATGTTTCGACCCATCGCCCGATAGTTTGCAAAATCGAATGCGAAGTTGAAAATATATCTCGTTCAAACAATACGTATCATAATATTAATTGGCATAACGTTAAACAGAAAAACATAGATAATTACACACATTTCTTAAATAACGACAAAACGTTAAGTATGTTGCTTTTATCACAGATATCTTCGTTGGATGACGTTGACTCATTTTATTCAGCCATCGTTAATGTAGTAAACAATGCGACAAATAGATGCATTCCTATATCAAAGTTCAAACCATTTATAAAACCGTATTGGAATCGCGAATTAACAAATTTACACAATAAAATGAATCTAAAAAGGGTTAATTGGTTAAATGAAAATCGCCCACGCAATGTTTCATCCGCAAGCTATAAAAATTATAAGGCATCGAAAAATGTTTTCCGCAAAACTCATCGTGCCACCGTCCAAAATTATTTATCTAGCTTAGAGCGAGAAATTGATATAGCGGCCGAAATGGACAATAATGAGTTTTGGAAATTGATTAATAGACGGAAAAGAAATAAAAAAGTAGAAACTACCCTTAAAATGAATTTTAATGGACAATCTTGCGAAAATCCCATCGATATAAATATGGGCTGGAAAAATTATTTTTCCGAACTCTACACGCCTAAAGATAATAGTTTTGAATCCGCTTATGCAAATTCATGCGATGAAGAGTTATCGAACATTAAGTCGCAGTTAACTTATCATCGGTGAGACGATATCGTTATAACTATATATATGGTTGAAAAGGCATTAAAATCCTGTAAAAAGAAACAAGCCTGTGGCAATGATCTCATTTATTACGAAAATATAATTTACGGTGGTCCGATTTTACTTGCCTTTATTACAAAATTATTCAATTATATGTCGTCATTGTCACATATACCCGTTGATATGAAAAAGGGTATTATTTCGACTCTTTACAAAGGAAATAATAAAAACAAAATGGACCCTAATAGTTACAGGGCTATTTCTCTCTGTTCTACCATGTTAAAGGTATATGAAAAAGTGTTACTTAAAATTTTAGAACAGTCTAGTACGCTCAAGTTTAACACATTACAAGGAGGATTTCAAAGAAATATTAATTGTAAAATGACGTCCTTTCTCTTACGTGAAAGTATCTACTTTGCAAAAGAAAACAGTTCTAAACTTTTCACTTGCTTCCTGGACGTGAGACAAGCATTTGACCACGTTTCTCATAGCATCTTGATGCTGAAACTGTATAGGACGGGGATTAAAAAATCTATTTTTAAAATTATTCTAAGTATGTTTGAAAATGTTTATAGCTGTGTTAAATCACAAGGCCAATCCTCGGATTGGTTCCCCATTTTACAGGGTACCAGACAAGGCCAAGTAATGAGCCCGTATTTATACTTAGTTTTCATTAATGATCTTATGGATAAATTAGACCAATCACCCTACGGTCTGAAAATTAATGATACTGGTTACAGTTGCCCAACATCGGCGGATGATATGGTGCTCAGTTCACTCACTAAGAACGGCTTAGAAAAACTTATGTCAATATGTCATAACAACTCTATCCGTGAAAAATATACATATAATGCTAATAAATGTAATGTTGTTGTTTTTAACGAACGCCTTTCTGATTCACAGAGGAATCCAAGGCTATGGCACTTAGGCCAAAACATTGTTGATGAAACATACACATATGTTCATTTAGGTATTTTATGCAGTAAGGACATGAGTCTGAATGAAAACATTAAAGACGCATGCACAAAACTACGTAAAACATACTTTGGATTGTCCGACTGTGGCGTCCATCAAAATGATCTTCACCCAATAACAGTAAAACATTTATATCAAACGGTTGTACTATCGAGGGCATTATACGGCTGCGAACTATGGAACACCATTTCTGACACTCAATTGAAGTCTTTAGAGCGTGTACATGTTCAATGTATTAAATATATGCAGTCTCTGCCTAAACAAACTCGTAATGACGTCGCATTAGCTTTAATCGGTCTCACAAGAATCGAATATGATATTGATAAGCGTAAGTTATTGTTGTTTGGCCAATTATGCAGCATTAATAAAGGATTTAGAATACAGACAATTTTCGCTAATAGACTTATGCAATTTATGTCTCACCCACGTAAAACACAAGGCTTTATGCCAGACATTTACCGTATATTAGGGAAATACCAATTAACTTACGTTTTAACGGAATATATTTCTACTGCATTTTTTCCTACGTTAAGACAATGGAAAAAAAGACTTAAATCAAATATACATAAGTCAGCCGAACTTGATTTCAGATCAAGACTTATCCAAGATTATAGTCTTAATAATTTTCTCAAGATACAAGGGGAAATAACGCCAAACAGTATTTGGTAGTTCTCCCAATTATATCGTGATTATTTACCGTACTGTAGAACTGTCATATTTGTCATTGGTAAACTATTTGCACGCAAATATTTAACTGTTTGTCCAAAGTGCAAATTAATTACAGAAACGGTAGCTGAACATTTAATTTTATTTTGTTCATCAAACAATACCTTGCGGCATTCGTTATTATGCAAGATACATAAAATATGCGGCTTAAATAAGTATGACCAACTTTGTAACTTAAGCGCGTTTAATCAAATTATAGAATTAGTGTCCGGCTTTCCGTCTTTAAACATGTCGGACAAACAAACGGTTGCTATTTCTAAAACCACGTTCAGATACTTACATCATATGACGAAATCTTTAAATATTGTGTATACATAGGGCTCCTATTTAAAGTATGTTAAGTTTCTTTGAACTAATGAGACTATGCTTTATTTACAAATACTTTGCATAATAAATGTTTGTATTGAATATTATATCCAGATAGAATTTTAAATTTAATAATTGATTTAAAACTCAAATCAAATTTTTGCTAAATGCTTGCCAGTAACTTATCTTTGAAAAGAAATATTTAGAACCTTCAAAAATGCTATCCTTTTTATCTTAATTCTAAGGATCATGTTTGAAAACAAATACATATGAAACTTATGTCAATCCAAGAATCCATGAAGTGCATGTTCTTGTGTTTCGTTTCGGCAAGACATGTCGGCCTTTGGATTATCTATGGCAAGAGTACTTGAATAAATATTATTTCTACACATATACTTCATTATTAAGTGGAGGAACATTTCCTGTTAATCTCCGTCCGTTTGTACATATGTTAAATAAGTCAAACTGTCAAGTTTAAATATTTGTTTGCTTTGTATAAATTTGTTCTTGTTCTTGTATATAACTTAACTGTCATGTACTGTCTATTTGTTTTTGTGTATGTGTATTCACTGTGTATAAATGTTATTTTGACTCTCCTGTATATTTTATATTATGGAGGAAATAAAGAATCAATCAATCAATCTTAATTTAACAAGTTTATTGTTAATTAATTTAAATGAAATTTTCAGCAAATCAACTGTAGATATTGTTAAATAGAATAGATGAAATTAAAATTTAATCTCTACTCCATCCACTCCCCCCACCCCACACCACCCCACCCCACCCTACCCCACTCCATCCCACGCCACCCTACCCCACCCCACTCCACCCACCACATCCCACCCAACCCCACCCCACCCCACCACACCCCATTTTTTTATAACATCATGTTACATCTTAAAATTCATATGACACAGCTTTTTTCTTTTTGTTTGTCAACTCTTTCTTAAGCTACTTCTAAAATCTGACAAGTTGGGGTTCTCAGCTTTAAAAAAAAAAGTTGCGCCCCATCGCCTAATCTCAAATCCTGGATCCGCCACTGTATATATACAGAGATCACATGTATCCTTGTTTTTAGAATGTTTTGAAAACACTTTTATTCAATTTATATGAACACCTGTGCACGTGCGCAGGTCAGGTAAGTATACGATATGAACACCCGTGCACGTGCACAAGCCATTCAAAAGTAGGTGTTCATGTTGGATACCGACCTGATACAAACAAAAGAGTCGTTGTGTAAGGTCATAAACCACTGCGATAAGCTATAAGGAAGTACATATTACACAGACTACTTAAAAAGCTCATATAAACATCAAATAAGTTGATTTGTATATACGACGTATATCGTACGGATATATACTGTGTTTAAACTTTTAAAAAAAACACACATCGGTAATGGCCGGTGGCCTTGCGATAACATAGTTGTTTGCATTGCACAATCATGTATTAAATAGTGTTGTAATTTTGTACAGGTACCAGTATTCAAGCCTGGTTACTGAGGACATTATGTCTGTCTTCGGTTAGCACCATAAATCTAGATGTGTATCTCTCTACAGGGGTAACTTGGGCTAATGCTAATGATCATAATTTATGGGTTAGCATCCCTTATTTGGGAGATGCTCTATGAACCAGGCTAATGCTAATGCTACATGATTTATGTGTTAGCATTCCTTATTTGTAGATGCTATAAGATTGATGAGTTAGCATGCTAATATTTACGACCATGCTAACCCCTTATTTGGAAGGGACCTTATAAAAAGGGAGGGTTTTCATTGTTCGTGGCTTTTCTTCGTGGCTTTTTTACCTTGACTTGCTAGATACAAACGAGAGATCAGTAGTTATGTGAGAGAGAGACACTATCATTATTAGTAAATTGTTGTAAATATTAATTCACCATTATAGTTTGTTAGCATGTAGAAATAAAGTTATAGAATATAGAATTGGACTATATATTTCTTTCTACCTTTTGAAGTGAAGAAATTGTAAAAATAGACTGAATACTTACGAATGTTAGAGGTTTCGAAATAACCAGCTATAATGGTGTAACCCCGTCCTCCTGGGGTCCGTAACACTTTATAAATTAGAGCCGCATCCGGCGTAGTATATATAAGCTCATAATCATGTTAATTGGCCAATCATACTGTGAACAAGTAAGGGTGCAAATACGAGTTCCAGTGTGGCTCGAGTCCGGCGTACCAACATGGGGTGCTGAATATACATTTAAGTATTACCCTGTTTTTAGATTTTTTGTTCCGATTTTTTATTTATAAATTTTATTTAGCATTGACAACAGTTCACGCGTAGTCGATGGCGCGCCATCGTAAATTTCAACACTCGCCATAAAGACACATATTTGACCCAATCACACACCTCATTATGACCTTGGGTCAACGTGTTTAAATCACTGCTCTGAATAACGTTTAATTTGATATGCAACACGAATCTATTCAGAGAAAAATAATATTTTACCCCCCGCCGCCGCTCCCGCCCCCACACCCATTCAAATGTACCCCCAGGGAATTACATATGCGTCCCATACAACATTCCATCTGTGGGATCTCAATTTTTTTTGCAAGTTATGACCCAGGAAATATGTTCCTAGGGTTGCAGATGGACATCGGGCCAATACTGGCTGGATGGTTATATCCGTCAGTTCATAACCAGTGAGTCTATATATGGTTGTAGTGTGGTGATCTCAACAGTTGCCAATTGATGGCGCAAGGGTTTTGTCCTCAGGGTGGGAGTAGACCCCCGGACGGATGCTGTTTGGATGTTTGTATCCGTTTGTTCATGTACGTGCATAAATGGTTAAAGTTTTGGGATCTCAAAATTTTTCACCTATGGGTTATTTCCCCAGGGGCGGAGAGGGAGCCCGGTTCCAATGCTAGTTGGATGGTTGTATCTGTCTGTCTATGCCCAGTTAGTCTAGATCTTGTTACTTGGGGATCTCGAAAATAATGTTTGACCTCGCCCATTCCTTCATAACCCCCAGGGCATAGCATAGGCGTCCCATTCAAAATTCCGTCTAATATGTTTTTTTAACTTGAGACAACGATTACACAAACACCAATTCAGATCCCATGTTATACCATTAAGGAGTTATTGCACTTTTAAGTAAAACAAACCCCTCTCGACTTGTTTCGCTCCCGGGGTCTAAATCATAATTCCAAAAGTGTTGCGCATATCCCTGGACCTATAGTAAGAGGAAAAAAGTTCAAAAATCCCCATTGTTTATAAAGTATGCCCAGGTACAGGTCAGTACCGGTGTTCAGCCAATAATAAATGATGCGCTTACAATAGCGACCACGCATTGGCCTGTTTGAAGCATTGTCATTTGTTGTTTTATAATCTTAATAACGACCAACCTCTCCAGATGTACCATAACAATATACTTGCTCCGGCACCAGGCTGTATGTAGTTTAACGTATCGCTGTGCCAGTACAATAACGCGAGGCCGTTGCAATTAATGGAGGTATTGTTTTCTTTATTGGCTTGCATCTAAGGAGCTAGTCCATACATGTATGATCGATAACATTTCTGTTTCAGTTCCAGCCTAGGCAAGCCGTTTCTTAAAAATCTAAACTTTAATAAAGTGACTTTTAGGTTAGGAAATGTGCTATTAGCTTTGTTTTTTATGAATTCTGATACTTTCTGAAGGAAGTTTCTATACGTTGCAACTGTGTGTGAAAAACATACTATATTTCAAATGACAACTGTGCCGAAATTAGCAAACGCCAACAATTTATATGGTTGTAAATTTGAAATCACTGTGTAAGGGAAGTAATTCTGTCTCTACAACAAACTCAGTCATATACTGGTTGCTTATCATTTGATATGTGTACACTAACGTCCTATTTCAATGGTGGGTGATTTCTGCGAAAAGACGACAGAACGAAAATAAGATAAAACGAAAAGACGAAAAATGCAGCGCTAAACATGCTAAAAGACGACAGAACAAAAAGACGACAGATTAGAAGCGAAAAGACGACAGAAGAGCACACGAAATAACGAAAAGACGACGATATCAAATGGCGTCTTTTTGCGGCTGAAATGTTACGCATATGTATACCCATTTATTGCTTAAACTAGCTCAGCGTTTGTTGCAAGAAATACATTGCAACATTGCAATATGATGTTACATTTTTCTAAACATATCATCATTGACTTAGTTAATATTATTCAATACACTCTATGAAACATATATACACCTTTTCAATACACTATTAAGAAACATATACACATATACACACCTTTTCAATACACTATATGAAACATATACAGAACCTTTTCAACACACTATTTGAAACATATACACACCTGTTCAATACACTATAAGAAACATATACACACGTTTTCCATACACTATATGAAACATATACACACCTGTTCAATACACTATAAGAAACATATACACACCTTTTCAATACACATATGAAACATATACACACCTATGCAATACACTATATGAAACATATATACACCTTTTCAATACACGATTAAGAAACATATACACATATACACAACTTTTCAAAACACTATATGAAACATATACACACCTGTTCAATACACTATACGAAACATATACACACCTGTTCAATACACTATAAGAAACATACACACCTGTTCAATACACTATACGAAACATATACACACCTGTTCAATACACTATAAGAAACATATACACACCTGTTTAATATACTACAAGAAACATATACACACCTGTTCAATACACTATACGAAACATATAAACACCTGTTCAATACACTATACGAAACATATACACACCTGTTCAATACACTATACGAAACATATACACACCTGTTCAATACACTATACGAAAAATATACACACCGGTTCAATACACTATACGAAACATATACACACCTGTTCAATACACTATACGAAACATATACACACCTGTTCAATATACTATAAAAAACATATACACACAAATGTTCAAAACACTATACGAAACATATACACACCTGTTCAATACACTATATGAAACATATAAACACCTATTCAATACACTATATGAAACATATATACACCTTTTCAATACACGATTAAGAAACATATACACATATACACAACTTTTCAAAACACTATATGAAACATATACAGAACCTTTTCAATACACTATATGAAACATATACACACCTGTTCAATACACAATAAGAAACATATACACACCTGTTCAATACACTATACGAAACATATACACACCTGTTCAATACACTATAATAAACATATACACACCTGTTCAATACACTATACGAAATATATACAAACCTTTTCAATACACTATACGAAACATATACACACCTCTTCTATACACTATACGAACCATATACACACCTTTTCAATACACTATATGAAACATATACGTACCTTTTCAATACACTATACGAAACATATACACACCTTTTCAATACACTATACGAAACATATACACACCATTTCAATACACTATACGAAACATATACGCACCTTTTCAATACACTATATGAAACATATACACACCTTTTCAATACACTACATGAAACATATACACACCTGTTCAATACACTATAAGAAACATATACACACCTGTTCAATACACTATAAGAAACATATACACACCTGTTCAATACACTATACGAAACATATACACACCTTTTCAATACACTATACGTAACATATACACAACTGTTCAATACACTATACGAAACATATACACACCTGTTCAATACACTATAAGAAACATATACACACCTGTTCAATACACTATAAGAAACATATACACACCTGTTCAATACACTATAAGAAACATATACACACCTGTTCAATACACTATACGAAACATATACACAACTGTTCAATACACTATAAGAAACATATACACACCTGTTCAATACACTATACGAAACATATACACACCTGTTCAATACACTATACGAAACATATACGCACCTTTTCAATACACTGTACGAAACATATACGCGCCTGTTCAATACACTATACGAAACATAAACACGCCTGTTCAATACACTATACGAAACATATACACACCTGTTCAATACACTATAAGAAACATATACACACCTGTTCAATACACTATAATAAACATATACACACCTGTTCAATACACTATACGAAACATATACACACCTGTTCAATACACTATACGAAACATATACACACCTGTTCAATACACTATAAGAAACATATACACACCTGTTCAATACACTATACGAAACATATACACACCTTTTCAATACACTATACGAAACATATACACACCTTTTCAATACACTATACGAAACATATACACACCTGTTCAATACACTATACGAAACATATACACACCTGTTCAATACACTATACGAAACATATACAGACCTGTTCAATAAACTATACGAAACATATACACACCTGTTCAATACACTATATGAAACATATACAAACCTGATCAATACACTATAAGAAACATATACACACCTGTTCAATACACTATACGAAACATATACACACCTTTTCAAAACACTGAACGAAACATATACACGCCTGTTCAATACACTATACGACACATATACACACCTTTTCAATACACTATACGAAACATATACACACCTGTTCAATACACTATACGAAACATATACACACCTGTTCAATACACTATAAGAAACATATACACACCTGTTCAATACACTATACGAAACATATACACACCTGTTCAATACACTATACGAAACATATACACACCTGTTCAATACACTATAAGAAACATATACACACCTGTTCAATACACTATAAGAAACATATACACACCTGTTCAATACACTATAAGAAACATATACACACCTGTTCAATACACTATACGAAACATATACACACCTGTTCAATACACTATAAGAAACATATTTACACCTGTTCAATACACTATACGAAACATATACACACATTTTCAATACACTATACGAAACATATACACAACTTTTCAATACACTATACGAAACATATACACACCTGTTCAATACACTATACGAAACATATACACACCTGTTCAATACACTATACGAAACATATACAGACCTGTTCAATACACTATACGAAACATATACACACCTGTTCAATACACTATAAGAAACATATACACACCTGTTCAATACACTATACGAAACATATACACACCTGTTCATTATACTATAAGAAACATATACACACAAATGTTCAAAACACTATACGAAACATATACACACCTGTTCAATACACTATATGAAACATATAAACACCTGTTCAATACACTATATGAAACATATATACACCTTTTCAATACACTATATGAAACATATATACACCTTTTCAATACACGATTAAGAAACATATACACATATACACAACTTTTCAAAACACTATATGAAACATATACAGAACCTTTTCAATACACTATATGAAACATATACACACCTGTTCAATACACAATAAGAAACATATACACACCTGTTCAATACACTATACGAAACATATACACACCTGTTCAATACACTATAAGAAACATATACACACCTGTTCAATACACTATACGAAATATATACAAACCTTTTCAATACACTATACGAAACATATACACACCTGTTCTATACACTATACGAACCATATACACACCTTTTCAATACACTATATGAAACATATACGTACCTTTTCAATACACTATACGAAACATATATACACCTTTTCAATACACTATATGAAACATATACACACCTTTTCAATACACTATATGAAACATATACACACCTTTTCAATACACTATACGAAACATATACGCACCTTTTCAATACACTATATGAAACATATACGTACCTTTTCAATACACTATATGAAACATATACGTACCTTTTCAATACACTACATGAAACATATACACACCTGTTCAATACACTATAAGAAACATATACACACCTGTTCAATACACTATAAGAAACATATACACACCTGTTCAATACACTATACGAAACATATACACACCTTTTCAATACACTATACGAAACATATACACACCTTTTCAATACACTATACGAAACATATACACAACTGTTTAATACACTATACGAAACATATACACACCTTTTCAATACACTATACGTAACATATACACAACTGTTCAATACATTATACGAAACATATACACACCTGTTCAATACACTATAAGAAACATATACACACCTGTTCAATACACTATAAGAAACATATACACACCTGTTCAATACACTATAAGAAACATATACACACCTGTTCAATACACTATACGAAACATATACACAACTGTTCAATACACTATAAGAAACATATACACACCTGTTCAATACACTATACGAAACATATACACACCTGTTCAATACACTATACGAAACATATACACACCTTTTCAATACACTGTACGAAACATATACACGCCTGTTCAATACACTATACGAAACATATACACGCCTGTTCAATACACTATACGAAACATATACACACCTGTTCAATACACTATAAGAAACATATACACACCTGTTCAATACACTATAATAAACATATACACACCTGTTCAATACACTATACGAAACATATAAACACCTTTTCAATACACTATACGAAACATATACACACCTTTTCAATACACTATAAGAAACATATACACACCTGTTCAATACACTATACGAAACATATACACTCCTGTTCAATACACTATACGAAACATATACACGCCTTTTCAATACACTGTACGAAACATATACACGCCTGTTCAATACACTATACGACACATATACACACCTTTTCAATACACTATACGAAACATATACACACCTGTTCAATACACTATACGAAACATATACACACCTGTTCAATACACTATAAGAAACATATACACACCAGTTCAATACACTATAAGAAACATATACACACCTGTTCAATACACTATACGAAACATATACACACCTGTTCAATACACTATAAGAAACATATACACACCTGTTCAATACACTATACGACACATATACACACCTGTTCAATACACTATACGAAACATATACACACCTGTTCAATACACTATAAGAAACATATACACACCTGTTCAATACACTATACGAAACATATACACACCTTTTCAATACACTATACGAAACATATACACACCTTTTCAATACACTATACGAAACATATACACACCTGTTCAATACACTATACGAAACATATACACACCTGTTCAATACACTATACGAAACATATACACACCTGTTCAATACACTATACGAAACATATACAGACCTGTTCAATAAACTATACGAAACATATACACACCTGTTCAATACACTATATGAAACATATACACACCTGTTCAATACACTATAAGAAACATATACACACCTGTTCAATACACTATACGAAACATATACACACCTTTTCAATACACTGAACGAAACATATACACGCCTGTTCAATACACTATACGACACATATACACACCTTTTCAATACACTATACGAAACATATACACACCTGTTCAATACACTATAATAAACATATACACACCTGTTCAATACACTATAAGAAACATATACACACCTGTTCAATACACTATAAGAAACATATACACACCTGTTCAATACACTATAAGAAACATATACACACCTGTTCAATACACTATACGAAACATATACACAACTGTTCAATACACTATAAGAAACATATACACACCTGTTCAATACACTATACGAAACATATACACACCTGTTCAATACACTATACGAAACATATACACACCTTTTCAATTCACTATACGAAACATATACACACCTGTTCAATACACTTTACGAAACATATACACACCTGTTCAATACACTATACGAAACATGTACACACCTGTTCAATACACTATATGAAACATATACGGACCTTTTCAATACACTATATGAAACATATACGCACCTTTTCAATACACTATATGAAACATATACGCACATTTTCAATACACTATAAGAAACATAAACAAAACCTTTTCAATACATTATATGAAACATATACACACCTTTTCAATACATTATAAGAAATTATGCATACCTGTTCGATACACTATATGAAACATATACAGAACATTTTCAATACACTATATGAAATATATACGCACCTTTTCAATACACTATAAGAAACATATACGCACCTTTTCAATACACTATATGAAATATTTACAAAACTTTTTCAATACACTATATGAAACATATACACACCTGTTCAATACATATATGAAACATATACGCACCTTTTCAATACACTATACCAAACATATACACACCTGTCTAATACACTATATGAAATATATACAGAACTTTTTCAATACACTATATGAAACATATACACACCTGTTCAATACACTATATGAAATATATACAGAACTTTTTCAATACACTATATGAAACATATACACACCTGTTCAATACACTATATGAAACATATACACACCTTTTCAATACACTATATGAAACATATACACACCTGTTCAATACATATACGAAACATATACGCACCTTTTCAATACACTATATGGTTGACGTCTCTGACTTGAAATCACTTGCCCCTCATCGCTGTAGGTTCGATACCTCAGGGGCCTAGGAGTCTTTATGTGAGGAAGCTATCCAGCTGGCTTGCGGAACGTCGGTGGTTCTACCCAGGTGCCCGCCCGTGCACAAAAATTGCCCGGAGGGGCACCTGTGGTCTTCCTCCACCAATGGAAGCTGGAAAGTCGCCATATGACCTTAGCTGTTGGTGCGACTATAAAATCCAATTCAATTCAATTCAATACACTATACCAAACATATACACACCTGTCTAATACACTATAAGAAACATATACAGAACCATTTCAATTCCCTATCTGAAACATAATCACACCTTTTCAATACATTATACGAAACATATACATCTTTTCAATACACTATATGAAACATATACACACCTGTTCAATACACAATAAGAAACATATACACACCTGTTCAATACACTATACGAAACATATACACACCTGTTCAATACACTATAAGAAACATATACACACCTGTTCAATACACTATACGAAACATATACAAACCTTTTCAATACACTATACGAAACATATACACACCTGTTCAATACACTATACGAAACATATACACACCTTTTCAATACACTATATGAAACATATACGTACCTTTTCAATACACTATACGAAACATATATACACCTTTTCAATACACTATATGAAACATATACGTTCCTTTTCAATACACTATATGAAACATATACACACCCTTTCAATACACTATACGAAACATATACACACCTTTTCAATACACTATATGAAACATATACGTACCTTTTCAATACACTATATGAAACATATACACACCTTTTCAATACACTATATGAAACATATACACACCTGTTCAATACACTATAAGAAACATATACACACCTGTTCAATACACTATAAGAAACATATACACTCCTGTTCAATACAATATACGAAACTTATATACACCTTTTCAATACACTATACGAAACATATACACACCTTTTCAATACACTATATGAAACATTTACACAACTGTTCAATACACTATACGAAACATATACACACCTTTTCAATACACTATACGAAATATATACACTCCTTTTCAATACACTATACGAAACATATACACACCTGTTCAATACACTATACGAAACATACACACCTGTTCAATACACTATAAGAAACATATACACACCTGTTCAATACACTATAAGAAACATATACACACCTGTTCAATACACTATAAGAAACATATACACACCTGTTCAATACACTATACGAAACATACCTGTTCAATACACTATAAGAAACATATACACACCTGTTCAATACACTATACGAAACATATACACACCTGTTCAATACACTATACGAGACATATACACACCTTTTCAATACACTGTATGAAACATATACACGCCTGTTCAATACACTATACGAAACATATACACACCTTTTCAATACACTACACGAAACATATACACACCTGTTCAATACACTATACGAAACATATACACACCTGTTCAATACACTATAAGAAACATATACACACCTGTTCAATACACTATAATAAACATATACACACCTGTTCAATACACTATACGAAACATATACACACCTGTTCAATACACTATAAGAAACATATACACACCTGTTCAATACACTATAAGAAACATATACACACCTGTTCAATACACTATACGAAACATATACACGCCTGTTCAATACACTATACGAAACATATACACACCTGTTCAATACACTATACGAAACATATACACACCTTTTCATTACACTATAAGAAACATATACACGCCTGTTCAATACACTATACGAAACATATACACGCCTTTTCAATACACTATACGAAACATATACACACCTGTTCAATACACTATACGAAACATATACACACCTGTTCAATACACTATTCGAAACATATACACACCTGTTCAATAAACTATTCGAAACATATACACACCTGTTTAATACACTATAAGAAACATATACACACCTGTTCAATACACTATACGAAACATATACACACCTTTTCAATACACTATACGAAACTTATACACACCTGTTCAATACACTATATGAAACATTTACGGACCTTTTCAATACACTATATGAAACATATACGCACCTTGTCAATACACTATATGAAACATATACGCACATTTTCAATACACTATAAGAAACATAATCAAAACCTTTTCAATACATTATACGAAACATATACACACCTTTTCAATACATTATAAGAAATTATGCATACCTGTTCGATACACTATATGAAACATATACAGAACATTTTCAATACAATATATAAAATATATACGCACCTTTTTAATACACTATAAGAAACATATACGCACCTTTTCAATACACTATATGAAATATATACAGAACTTTTTCAATACACTATATGAAACATATACACACCTGTTCAATACATATATGAAACATATACGCACCTTTTCAATACACTATACCAAACATATACACACCTGTCTAATACACTATATGAAATATATACAGAACTTTTTCAATACACTATATGAAACATATACACACCTGTTCAATACACTATATGAAATATATACAGAACTTTTTCAATACACTATATAAAACATATACACACCTGTTCAATACACTATATGAAACACATACACACCTTTTCAATACACTATATGAAACATATACACACCTGTTCAATACTTATATGAAACATATACGCACCTTTTCAATACACTATATGGTTAACGTCTCTGACTTGAAATCACTTGCCCCTCACCGCTGTAGGTTCGATACCTCAGGGGCCTAGGAATCTTTATGTGAGGAAGCTATCCAGCTGGCTTGCGAAACGTCGGTGGTTCTACCCAGGTGCCCGCCCGTGCACAAAAATTGCCCGGAGGGACACCTGGGGTCTTCCTCCACCAATGGAAGCTGGAAAGTCGCCATATGACCTTAGCTGTTGGTGCGGCTATAAAATCCAATTCAATTCAATTCAATACACTATACCAAACATATACACACCTGTCTAATACACTATAAGAAACATATACAGAACCTTTTCAATTCCCTATCTGAAACATATACACACCTTTTCAATACATTATACGAAACATATACATCTTTTCAATACACTATACGAAACATATACACACCTATTCAATACATAATAACAAACATATACACACCTTTTCAATACACCATATGAAACATTAGTTCAATAATATTTAACGTCGGGATTATAACCATCAATTTTCAACGTTTTTTATGCTGATTTTTTATTTTTATTATTTTCACTTTATCCCGAGGTTAAATCGCTAAGCTAAATTTCCCGTTAGCAAATTCCGCCCTGATTTCAGGTCGGAACCAACATCGTTCAATTCGTAGTTTTCCATTGAATGTTTTGCAAATAATGTATATATAATGAAAGATGAACATAAAACTCACTGAAAGGTGTCCTACCAGTGATTAAATTAATCCAAATTAGCAATTACTGTTTTAATTCCATATTTAAACTTTTTTTCCTATCACATACAATATAAAGTAAAGTTGAATCGGCCGCCTAGCGGGTTTTGTCGAATGTAAGGATTAAAAATGAACGAAATTGAATTGAATATTATTCGTACACATTTGTTTCGTAGCGTCGTAATTTTCGAATTGTTGTGTGAAAAACCTAAGTATTTCATCGAAATAAATGCGTAGGTTAAAGAAAGTTAGTTTTTACTTAAATGAAAGAAACAGAAATAACCAAAAAATCAGACAATAACTGATGGTAAATGTATAAAAAAAATAGAATGTGAAGGATATTTTTGGTAACAGACATACCTTTTCTATTGCCATCCATGACAATGGTGGAGAACATGGACGTAAGCACTTGACTGGTACTTATATCACCTGAAATATTGTATACGCTGAACACTTAAAATGTGTTTGAAAAGGTCCATGTTACTTTTTAGTGAATAATTTTTCCGTAATGCTAGGTATTACACGTAACTAGGTAGATATCATCTCAGTCAATGATTTACACAAGATGACTAGGTAGATTTCATCTCAGTCAATGATTTACACAAGATGACTAGGTAGATATCATCTCAGTCAATGATTTACACAAGATAACTAGGTAGATATCATCTCAGTCAATGATTTACACAAGATGACTAGGTAGATATCATCTCAGTCAATGATTTACACAAGATAACTAGGTAGATATCAACTCAGTCAATGATTTACACAAGATGACTAGGTAGATATCATCTCAGTCAATGATTTACACAAGATAACTAGATATATATCAACTCAGTTAATGATTTACACAAGATAACTAGATAGATATCGTCTCAGTCAATGATTTACACATGACGACTAGGTAGATATCATCTCAGTCAATGATTTACACAAGATGACTAGGTAGATATCATCTCAGTCAATGATTTACACAAGATAACTAGATAGATATCAACTCAGTTAATGATGTACACAAGATAACTAGGTAGATATCGTCTCAGTCAATGATTTACACAAGATGACTAGGTAGATATCATCTCAGTCAATGATTTACACAAGATGACTAGGTAGATATCATCTCAGTCAATGATTTACACAAGATGACTAGGTAGATATCATCTCAGTCAATGATTTACACAAGATGACTAGGTAGATATCATCTCAGTCAATGATTTACACAAGATAACTAGATAGATATCAACTCAGTCAATGATTTACACAAGATGACTAGGTAGATATCATCTCAGTCAATGATTTACACAAGATAACTAGATATATATCAACTCAGTTAATGATTTACACAAGATAACTAGAGAGATATCGTCTCAGTCAATGATTTACACATGACGACTAGGTAGATATCATCTCAGTCAATGATTTACACAAGATGACTAGGTAGATATCATCTCAGACAATGATTTACACAAGATAACTAGATAGATATCAACTCAGTTAATGATTTACACAAGATAACTAGGTAGATATCGTCTCAGTCAATGATTTACACATGACGACTAGGTAGATATCATCTCAGTCAATGATTTACACAAGATAACTAGGTAGATATCATCTCAGTCAATGATTTACACAAGATGACTAGGTATATATCATCTCAATCAATGAAGACACAAGATGACTAGGAAGATATCAGCCCAGTCAATGATTTACACAAGATGACTAGATAGATGTCATCTCAATCAATGTTTTATATGCAAGATGACTAGGTAAATACCATCTCAATCAATGATTTTTATGCAAGTTGACTAGGTAGATATCATCTCAGTAAATGATTTACACAATATGACTAGGTAGATATCATCTCAATCAATGATTTCCACAAGATGACTAGGTAGATATCACTTCAATCAATGATTTACAAAAGATGACTAGATAGATGTCATCTCAATCAATGATTTATATGCAAGATGACTAGGTAAATACCATCTCAATCAATGATTATTATGCAAGTTGACTAGGTAGATATCATCTCAGTAAATGATTTACACAATATGACTAGGTAGATATCATCTCAGTAAATGATTTACACAATATGACTAGGTAGATATCATCTCAATCAATGATTTACACAAGATGACTAGGTAGATATAATATCAGTAAATGATTTACACAAGATGACTAGGTAGATATCACCTCAATCAATGATTTACACATGACGACTAGATAGATATCATCTCAGTCAATGGCTTACACAGGATGACTAGATAGATATCATCTCAGTCAATGATTTACACAAGATGACTGGGTAGATGTCATCTGAATTAATGATTTACACAAGATGACTAGGTAGATATTATCTCAATCAATGATTTACACAAGATGGCTAGGTAGATATCATCTCAATCAATGAAGACACATGACGACTAGATAGATATCATCTCAGTCAATGGTTTACACAGGATGACTAGATAGATATCATCTCAGTCAATGATTTATACATGACGACTAGATAGATATCATCTCAGTCAATGATTTACACAGGATGACTGGGTAGACTTCATTTCAAATAAAACTTTACACAAGATGACTAGGTAGATATCATCTCAGTCAATGATTTACATAAGATGACAGGGTAGATTTCATCTCAATCAATGATTTACACAAGATGACTAGGTAGATATCATCTCAGTCAATGATTTACACAAGATGACTCGGTAGATATCATCTCAGTCAATGATTTACACATGATGACTAGGTAGATATCTATCTCAATCAATGATTTACACAGGAGGTCTATGTAGATATCATCTCAGTCAATGATTTAAACAGGATGACTTGGTAGATATCATCTCAATCAATGATTTACACATGATCACTAGGTAGATATCATCTCAATCAATGAATTACACAAGATGACTAGGTAGGTATCATCTCAGTCATTGATTTACACAAGATGACTAGGTAGGTATCATCTCAATCAATGATTTATATAAGATGGCTAGGTAAATATCATCTCAGTCAATGATTTACACAAGATGACTAGGTAGATATCATATCAATCAATGATTTACACAAGATGACAAGGTAGATATCATCTCAGTCATTGATTTACACAAGATGACTAGGTAGGTATCATCTCAATCAATGGTTTACACAAGATGACTCGGTATATGTAGATGTCATCTCAATCAATGGTTTACACAAGATGACTAGGTAGATATCATCTCAGTCAATGATTTACACAAGATGACTAGGTAGATATCACATCAATCAATGATTTACAGAAGATGACTAGGTAGATATCATCTCAGCCAATGATTTACACAAGATGACTAGGTAGATATCATCTCAATCAATGATTTACACAGTAAGACTTGGTAGATATCATCTCAATCAATGATTTACACAAGATGACTAGGTCGATATCATCTCAATCAATGATTTACACAAGATCACAATGTAGATATCAGCTCAGTCATTGGATTACACAAGATGACTAGGTAGGTATTATCTCGGTCAATGATTTACGCAAGATGGCTAGGTAGATATCATCTCAGTCAATGATATACTCAAGATGGCTAGGTAGATATCATCTCAGTCAATGATTTACACAAGATGACTAGGTACATATTATCTCAATCAATGATTTAGATACAAGATGACTATGCAGATATAATCTCAATCAATGATTTACACAAGATGACTAGGTAGATATCATCTCAGTCAATGATTTACACAAGATGACTAGGTAGATGTCATCTCAGTCAATGATTTACACAAGATGACTAGGTAGATATCATCTCAATCAATGATTTACACAAGATGACTGGGTAAATTTCATCTCAATCAATGATTTACACATGACGACTAGATAGATATCAACTCAGTCAATGATTTACACAAGATGACTAGGTAGATGTCATCTCAATCAATGATTTACACAAGATTACTGGGTAAATTTCATCTCAATCAATGCTTTACACAAGATAACTAGGTAGATATCATCTCAGTCAATGGATTACACAATATGACCAGGCCGATATCATCTCAGTCAATTATTTACACAATATAACTAGGTAGATATCATCTCAGTCAATGGATTACACAGTATGACTAGGTAGATATCATCTCAGTCAATGATTTACACAAGATAACTAGGAAGATATCATCTCATTCAATGGATTACACAATATGACTAGGTAGATATCATCTCAGTGAATGATTTACACAAGATGTCTGGGTAGATATCATCTCAATCAATGATTTACACTTGACGACTAGATAGATATCATCTCAGTCAATGATTTACACAAGATGACTGGGTAGATTTCATCTCAATCAATGATTTACACAAGATGACTAGGTAGATATCATCTCAATCAATGATTTACACTTGACGACTAGGTAGGTATCATCTCAGTCAATGATTTAAACAAGATGACTGGGTAGATTCCATCTCAATCAATGATTTACACAAGATGACTAGGTAGATATCATCTCAATCAATGATTTACATAAGATGACTAGACAGATATCATCTCAATCAATTATTTACACAAGATGACTAGGTAGGTATCATCTCAATCAATGGTTTACAAATGATTATATTGTTATTTCATTAGCAAACAGTATTATTTCCATATTATTTAGACATCGGAAGTTGGAAGTCAGAAGTCAGGAGCTGAGAGTACACATCCACACACACACACACACACACACACACACACAACTCGAGACATTTGGCAGCGGGACATTGCTTTGTGAACATCTCTTGAAAGGTTGTTGAATGGAATGGATGGGTGATATGTGAGACTCATCAGAGTTGAAGTCTATTCTCAGAGTTGTTGAGTCCTCTGAAACCAATGCAACGTACAGGTCGTACAGATGAGGGCCTGTGTGTTTGGTGAAACTATTTAATATAGCTTTTCTAGACACAATGTTTTTTTGGAGTGAGAGGATGCTTTCATGTCGAATACTTAGTTTTCATTTTCAGCGCATGATGTTTGATACATGCCAGCAACTTACTGTCCACGTTTTATAATAATTGCACATGGCAATACTGAGATATAAAAAATAATTGGACACGGCAATGCCGAGACATAAAACAAAAAGTTGATGCCCGTATAACAAAGTTAAAATAACATATAGTTTGGAGAAAGTAGGTCATAGTGACCTCGTTTTTAGGATATGGTCAGTGCTTGATGAGAGAAAGGTATTGTTAAAATCTGATGAAGATCGGACATGACGATGCTGAGATATAACACAAAACTTAATTATGAATTATTTGCCGCGTTGAGGTTTCGAACCCATGTTCACGATGACGCCTGTGTGCTAGATTACAAGTTCCCTAGATTACAAGTTCTGATCGTAACCACTAGGCCACACGCCTTCTAATTCCTCGTCTGTATGTACCTTTATGCAGGTAAAATAAAAAGGGATGCTACTGTAACGATGTAAGGGAAGCAACTCAAAAACGTTTTACTTACGTTAGACTATATTTAGATATTGCATACCGCCAACAGGTTGGGCACCGAAGCAATATATCCGCATATTAGAGTAAAACCAAAAGAAGTATCCTATCGATATACGAATACTGTCATAATTGCCATTGACGCAGAACCCGGAGATCACGGGTTCGAGTCTTACGAGCACCACTGGGCCAAAGCAAGTCCCTTAGAACGTAACCCGGACGTTTCCGTATTTCGAAGGCAACGCTCCAGGCCCGATATGAAAACATATAACTCTGTTACATAAGAGTGGGTTAAGGTTCCCGCATTCCTATGTATCTTTCGATTCTCTCTGCAGCTGCTCGAAATAACAAGTGTGACCCACATTGTTGCCATCTTATATTCGTTGCAAATATAACCTTATATTATTATCACACTGGACGGTAAACGGAACCGCCTGCGTTTCAAACGCTGATGTGATGATTTAGCAACGCACTGGTTAGAGGTAAAATGGCTGTTTCTGCTTCCATAGAACAGGAAAAAATATCTTTTTTTTCATTTTATGTATGACTCATTGAAATATTCCGCTGATACCAGTGGTCTTACGGAATTGTTGTATAACCTAATAACATAAAACATTTTACCGATTGAGACTTCGGCCGTAAAACACACTTGTGTTACAATTAATTGTTTTCTTATTTCTGCTATGTATCTCTGTTATTTGATCTCACGTGCAGTGATTTTTAACAAAATACACAAAAGCAGTCATGAATCATTTACTTTCAAGTTCGATTAGATACAAAAATCTAACAGGAAAAGTAGCATTCAAGGACGACTGTCATTCTCAACCACAAACACACACAGAAACAAAGAACAATTGCAAAGAACAATTTCAAGTTGTGTGGCTTGTGATAGGTTCTTCACCCGGCTGAGATGTTCGCTACATACTGGAATGCATAGCTTCTGTTTGACTGCAATGACCCCACAGATTGTTTGTATTTCTCAGAACTATACGCGCTTATAAATTTAAGTGTGTTCTCTTCCGTGGATGTATGCAACTGTTTCTGTCTTTTAAATGCAAGATGTTTAAATTGGAAGTTTTGCATGTGCTTACTTAAAAACAGAAGTATAATCTGTCCGCACTTTAACTATATTCAATGTAAATACACTACATATATCTAACTAATTACACAGAACTTTGTTTTATTTCAGCGCAATAATGCTTTTGGTGTCAGAGCGGTGAGAAAGTACTTCCGGGTCGAAGGATGCTAAACTAGTTCCATGGAAATAAATCCAAAGTTTGTAATTTGCATGTGTTTTTCTCTGGATTTATTTTCATTTCACAGTTAACATTTAACCTGATGTTAAATTAAAGTGTTTTGTCTGTTGTCATGATTAGCAAGTATTTTACTGTCTTGTCCAGGGCAATGTTTTCGGAGAGCATGAGCGCAGCGGATAGGTAGACATGCGCCTTTGACACGTGTTTATTTCAACATACGCATAGTGCGAATGAATGGCAAGACTTGTTGAAAGGTCTCAGTAAACAGTTATTTCCCTTGCTAGTTACGCACTTTAACTATATTCAATGTAAATACACTACATATTACACAGAACTTTGTATTATTTCAGCGCAATAATGCTTTTGGTGTCAGAGCGGTGAGAAAGTACTTCCGGGTCGAAGGATGCTAAACTAGTTCCATGGAAATAAATCCAAAGTTTGTGATTTGCATGTGTTTTTCTCTGGATTTATTTTCATTTCACAGTTAAAATTTAACCTGATGTTAAATTAAAGTGTTGTGTCTGTTGTCATGATTAGCAAGTATTTTACTGTGTTGTCCAGGGCTATGTTGTCGGAGAGCATGAGCGCAGCGGATAGGTAGACATGCGCCTTTGACACGTGTTTATTTCAAAATACGCATAGTGCAAATGAATGGCATGAACTGTTGAAAGGTCTCAGTAAACAGGTATTTCCCTGGCTAATTACGGTAGGAACTTTCTGACGCTTAAATAAAAAGATCTATGTTATTCGTTTCTTGTTTAATTCTTAAAATGTGCAAATAGTTTCTCTTTTTTTTGTTACAGGTGACAAGAATGGGACAAGTTCATGATTTCATACATGTTTGGATATGCCTGAATGTTTCTGAGCCCAGATCTGAGAACCTAATACCGGGTAGAGATACACTTGAACATTTAAGCGAAATGGACAAATTCAAGAGGGTCTCTCCAAACTATTGATATTAAAAGAAAGGCAAATTGGTCAACCCAGTGTATTTTGCTGGATAATTCGAGCAACAGACTTCAAGTTTCACAACGAAAATATGTTTAAGAAAATTCAGGAAGTTCTACAGTGGTCCAGAGGGGTCCTGCTACATATGTAGAGCAATGTAAAATTGACTGTATTGTGAGACCTGAAACACTGAATCAGTGTGTGTGTTTTCATGCCAAAAACAAAACAAACATGAGTTTTCTTGCATACCGGATAAGGTTATCCGTGTTTTACATGGGTGATGGAAAGCCTAATCTTACACAACGGGGAAAATAAATGTCACGCGCATTAACAATGACGTCAATAACGTCAACAGTTGCATGACGTCACTGTGACAAAAAAACACGCACAACAATATAGTCCATGGGCCAATAGGTTGTTCGGTACCATCTGAGATGGCAAATTCTAACAACTATTTTTGAAACCATTGATGCCTAAATATATTACTTCAACGTGATAGCATTGTGTGATGCCCAATTTATTCAATGTTTTTGGGCCAAATATGTCAAAATCAAACAAAAAGTGCTGAAAACTGGAATATGTCTTTTAAAAATCAATGGATTCATTTTAATATTTACCTTGATAAAAATATTCGTAAATAACATATTTTTACGCAGTGTATCAATTTCAAGTTATATTTTGAATTTTTGTTTAATATTTTGGGCAACAAAAAGCGTTAACAATAAACATAAATCACTGAAAAATGGAATACATTTTTAAAAAATAATCTGATAAATGTTCAAATAGTGTTTCGTTTTTAAAATGCTAAATGTGCTACCTTTTACAAACTGATTAAGTTTCATGTGTATACAAGTATTACTTTCATTGCCACTCATTTCTGGGGTAAAACAACACAAAATTGAACAAAATTCTCTAAAAACTGGAATATTGTTTCTTACAACCAATCGATGCATTTCAAAGTTTAATTTCATTTCAAACTCATGTGTTATGGTTCTGTTTACAACGTCTTTACATTTCCTAGTTATTATATTAGTTTTATTATTTTACAATATATTGGGGGAAACAAGTTGTGTTTGTTTGTTTGTTTGGTGTTTACGTCATGTTCAACACATGTAAGGTTATATATGACGGTCGTTTTTTTTTGTGGTAGAGGCATACCACCGACGTTTCGTGGGTAGAACTAGTACTGTACACCTCCCGCCATCCGTAAGAATCGTAAAAAGAATTTGTTTACAAGTTCATGTGCAAGTATAATAGCGGAAATATCGTCTTCGTTCTTCGTTCTTCTTGCTGTCTTTATAGCAACTATTAATCTATTGTATATATTCTACACTGAGCTCATTCGTACAATCGGATCGTTAATTAAATTAACCGCCAAAAGGTTGGGCACCTAAGCAATATATCCGCATATCAGAGTAAAACCAAAGCAAGTATCCTATCTATATACGAATACTGTCATAATTGCCTTTGACGCAGAACCCGGAGATCAAGGGTTCCAGTCTTACGAGCACCACTGGGGTTATTCGCTGTATCCTTGGCCAAAACAAGTCCCTTAGCATCTTCGTCGTTGGGAACGTAACCCAGACGTTCCCGTGCTTCGAAGGCAACGCTCCAGGCCCGATATGAAACCATATAACTCCATTACATAAGAGTGGGGCAAGGTTCCCGCATTCCTATGTATCTTTCGATTCTCTCTGGAGCTACTCGAAATAACAAGTGTGGCCCACATTGTTGCCATCTTATATTCGTTGCAAATATGACCTTATATTATTATCACACTGGACGGTAAACGGAACCGCCTGCGTTGCAAACGCTGATGTGATGATTTAGCAACGCACTGGTTAGAGGTAAACTGGCAGATTCTGGTTCCATAGAATACAAACAATAAATTCAAGTTAAAACTGTCCTGTTCTTTTCGTTCATTCATTTTTGTTATTTTCATTTTATAAATTAATTCGGTACTGGTTGGCGACCAGTTGTCGATAAAAAAAAGTCGTGTTTTCCAATTAGTAATTTGTTTTTTGATAATATTTTGTGTTTATATTTACCTGTAACAAAAGGTTAGCGTGTGACTTTCATATTTAATACACACTTTAGTACCTTTCACTTTCGAAGCGCCCCCTATCGGGGGGTCCAATTAGGGGTATAACGGCGCTAATTTCAGCACCGGAGAGAATCATTTCTCGACAATCACTTTCGGAAGCGTAATTAATTGTGTTTATCAGATGTATATTGTATTTTTTGTATAAGGTCATACTACACCAATTCATTTTCCATAGGCCTACCTTATAGCTTTAAGCTCTGTACTGAGTTCCCAAATATAGGAAGTTATATTTTTCATTACCTATCTTAGTTTTATCAAAGCCGTACGTTGAGTATGTTTTGAAAAAGGTGTTTGGGTCGGATGGTGCTGACCCACCTACTTGCATGTTGAAACATGAGGAAAATGTAAAATATACTTCTTGTTTTGATTATGCAACACATTATGAATACATTGCACAAATGTATGATTTAAACTTTATAAGTACTCTTTAAAAGTTGAATTTTTAGCAATTTTTTTTGGTTTGTTTACCTTGTCAACCAATCAAAATTAAGAGATTCTGTGTATTAGCTCCGAATTTACCCTGGAACCTTTTCCCTGCCCGCTGATTGGTTGGTAATTGGTGTAGTCTGATCATAAAGCTATAATTTAGCTAATTTTCTGAAACATTTTAAATAATATTGAAGACAAAAAGTAAATGAATATATGGGATTTTTATTACATCCAGACAAGACAACTCGTGTGTGTTTGTTTTCGGGTTTTTTAATTAAAGTAAATTTCATAATTAATGTGGGCCCTGGCTACGCGTTTTTGTTTGTTGTTGTTGTGTTGTTTTTTTGTTTTGTTTTTTGTTTGGCAGCTATAAAGCAGTTTTGGCCATGGAAATGTCGTGGTAGTTCCTTGTTTATTTATATACAAATGACTGTCTTTGCGTCAACTCCGTAATTCCGCTATTTCGGTTCATACTGTAAGTACAATACATAACGCAATATATTTATACAATTATCTCTATTCGTAAAAATGTCATTAATAAGCTCAATATATTTTTTACAAATTTCATTAAAACTCAATATAACATATGTGTTTAAGTTAACACTCACACACGTTCAACCCAGGAGGGTGGGGTCAATTTTCTGTTTATGTTCAGTGCATCGTTCATTCCTCGTACAAGTACGGCATACAAAACTTACAGTACCAATATACACCTTCATCTACTAAACTCTCAAGCACTAATTCTTTCTCAGGCTCACTCAAACAGTTGAAATGGAACCATCCAGGTGACAAGCATTGACCATCGTCGCACCCATACCACTCAGTACCATTACTTTCATCATTCACCCGTCCTCTCTAATTCAATTAAAGAGAGGTTCAATTCAATTGAAGAGAGGTTTAATTCAATTGAAGAGAGGTACAATTCAGCATAAGTAAACCTCTCTTCAATTGAATTAGACCTCTCTTCAACTGAGTTATACAATTATGCGAGCCAGTTTAAACTACATGCAAATGACGTCTTCCAAAACAAGGGAAGTAATCCTGTAACTATTACAGTTCAGTCAACTTAAGTATAAATTGCAACGGCATTTTCATTACACCATATCTACCAAAGCATTGTGGTGTAGTGGTTATAGCGTCTGCCTTGCATTCGGGAGGTCGTGGGTTCGAGTCCCCTGACCGCGTCATACGAAAGACTTTAAAAAAAATGGAGTAGTCACTTGTAACCCTTGCCTGACGAGAAAATAATGGGTAGTGCTACAACTGATTGACCAGTGTCAGAATAATGTGACTGTGGTGGGTATCATGTCTACTACGGCGTGGTATTCCAGTGTGGCAGCACTATAAAGAAACCATTGAGTTCCCTGCTTCAAGTAGACATATCATCACATCACACAGCAACACACAGATAAAAGTCCAGACATTGTGCGTATAATTTTTGGGTAGGACGCCTGTCGTAGGTGGAGGGACTATAATCCTTATAAATACACACACACACACATTACACCACATATAGATTCCGGAACTGAAGAAACATGTAACAGATGGAGTACAATATGAAACTAATATAGATGTGTTGTACTTAAAGCTACACAATCCCGATAAAATAATACAATTTCAAGTTTTTTTAAACATAAGAACGCCTATAGATGAAGTTCTTTGCTGGTTGTGTTGTCTACATTGTTTAGGCTAGTATATTGTCATAGCGTATATCGAGGCATTTGCATAATAGGCGTGATAAACGCTTCGGTAACTTTGAAATTGTACCACCCAGCGATTACGGGTATATAAGCCTAAACGTTTATATAGCAATTCGCTCAGATATCCGATAACTACAGACTATTCAACTCGATTAGGATATTTAATGGCGTGCAATGTAACTATATACATGTTTGTAATGTTGAACGAAAGGGAACAAGTAAAATGCGTAAGGCATAACGTATAATACATAACTATGTAGAGAATTATAAACACTTACCCGCGTATTCCACATATGTTCCATATATTGTATATACTTATTTCCTAAAATATCCTTGAAATAATCCAAAATCACACACATATTATACATGTATACATATACAGAGAGCGTGTATCGGTAGCCAATAGCGTGTAACGTGAAATACATGCTCAAGTGTTGACTCCGGATAGGGAGAAATTATTGTTTACAATGAGACTGTTGAAATTAAGTTATATACAATGTATATGGAATTTTCTTTTGTTGGAAAAAGACCAGCAATATTATTTCTCGCAAATCGTAGTTTTCAGGATATGATGAAGGGATATACACATGAAGGTCACCCATCCGTCTATCATTCAGTTACATTTTTCAATTCCGGAGCTTCTTGGGAAAATAATAAGAGTCACAATTTGCACAAAAAAAAAGGATCGTTCTTGCGTGCGAGCTTTTGTGGGTGCGTGCGTAAAACCGTGTTTGTATCCGTGCTATTATATAAATGTTTGTTAATATTTAAATCTGACGAATGTGAAAGGCATTTGAATATTACTTCTTCATAAAAAGTAAAATTCATAAAAAAAAAATGTTTTAAAAAGTACTAAGGCCCGGGCTAGAACCCCGTCCGCAACCTTGAACGCATACTGAGACAGCGCGTTAACCTACTGCGCTACGGAGGCCGATTAACAAATTCGTATTAATTAAGTTACTTTACATATATATGCTCAATCGCGAAGACTCATTGCTAATATCACGGTGGACAGACGTAACGGACCCTGGTTGCTCAAAACTGCGTTACGTTGATTCTGGTTGCACTTGTAACGGACCCTGGTTGGTAAAAAACAGAGGGAAAATGGACACTGGTGTCAAAAAGTTCGAACATAAAGATACAGTATCGTATGTATAAGAGAAAAACTTTATGCGAAGGAACTTTTGAATATCATATCCTTCGAAATACATGTTCTTTATGTACAACAAATGCAGAATAATTCCTGACAAGTTTACTTTTAACCGGTCGATACAAAGTTGATGACTTTAAAAAGCCAAACTTCCATAATTGTATGTTCTCTCTGACTGATTTAATGTGTTCCCAAACTGGTTTGCAACTGCTGTTGTTCAATAAAGATAACTGTTTAGTCTAAACATCTGCAAATATTTACATCATGTCTAAATTGCAGAGCACCGGACCCTGGTTGCTTTGTAAAAAATGCTTGAGATTCTGGCAACGGACACAATCTGTATCTTTGGCACCGGATCCTGGTTGATAGATTGTTTTCTATATACCTTCAGATTAAAGAGAAAACGACGATCGGGACTTTGGCTCCACCAAAACAACCAATAAAAAAACAAAATCTGTTGGTTGCATGGTGTTTTAAGTCATCTTCAGCACATTTTATGTTATATATGATGGTCGAGTTTTTCGTTGGGGAGGCAGACCATCCACATTTTCATAAATAGGGCAAGTACTGCATGCCTCATGAAATATTGGAACGAGCTGGATTCGTACCCACGACAGCAGAGGTGAACTTGAAACAGTGCCTCACCACTGTGGACCTAAGGTACTAAAATCATTCATGCGACAGCATGATGGAAAATAAAAAAAGAACAGCCCAATATTGAATGTAGAGGATGTGATCTTGTTATAGTGATAGAATCTGGTGGTGAGTTTGGCTAAATGCGTCTATGTTGAACAAGGTACAATGCTAAACAAATGTACTCCGGACCTACGTTCGTGTATATACATTTGCGCCTTGAGATAATTCTCTGTTCACGACCCGTCGACAGTACCCTAAAATAAACTATGGGTCCGCAATAGACATTAACCAAACTTACTTTCCCCGCAGCGCGCTGCATGACGGTTTCTGTCGCCGTTTTACACGACAATGACCTCAACCAGTTTTTATATGTGTAACCGGAGGCCCCGGGTTTAATCCTCCGTGGTGCCACTGAGTTCCGTCGGTGTGTTCTTAGGCAAGATACTTTCCCTTATCCTCGTCCGTCAAATGGGGACGTAAACCGGGCGGTCTCGTGTATCGGTCTATCCTCCGAGCACGTTAAATAATTCGATAATAAGAGTAGGGTACGGTTCCCGTATTCCTATGTATCCTTCCCCTCTCTCTGGGGCGGCTCTAAATAACCTATACTGTGTTGATGAGCCGTTAAACATTCAATATTTAAAAAAAAGCTTTATTCAAAAGGCATTATCTTAGAGCACACAGCTGTGTACACACTGTCTGCAAAAATCCGAAAATTAAAAAAACAACACAATACATAAAAAACAACAACAAAAAAACACGAAAAAGTAGGGGCGAGGGGATATAAGGATTCAGACTATATCATCAACATGTCAGCGTCAAATAAGATATAAAATAGTGAGAATAAACGAACCACAGCGTATCTGGGAATAAAACCGCGGGACCACACTAGCAACGCCCTAGTTAAGCCCCTAACAGGTAGCAATTGTTTGATCATAAATGATACTTAAAAACAAAATACATCAAAGAATAAACTATCAAATATTACCAGTAATACAAATGCAGCAATATGAACAACTAATGACGTAGACTATATACATGAGTGTTGGCATAATGTAGGCTGACATGTCGTATAGAGAGGCCACCGTTGTTGTACGCAACAAATAAGAAAACGTTTTTTTATTTAGATAGTTTGTTTAAAATAACTCTTAATGTACATTTATTCACAAATAAATATAATTGTATAAAGTAATACATTGAACACCTCCTATAGAAAAACTTAGCTTTTCGTTATAATCTCCGAATACTTACTGAAAATGTCAATTACAAGTATTAAAGAGGCATTTACCAATGGTAAACTTTGAATACGCAAGTTTTCATTATTTTATACATATTATTCTAGAGAAAATTTTATTGAGAATGTTGCCACTTTTAAAGCACTAGCGGATTTCAAGGGGAGCACCCTCATCGGAGTCATCCTATGATTTGAAAAGGTTATCACATGACATTTAGCTGAATGTTGTTTAACTGTTTATCAAGTTAGCAAATTGTTCCAAGGATAGACTCCGAAACACAGAACTGGTGTACATACCAATCGGACGGACGAGAAGAAACATGTTTTACTCAATAATACACAGAAGAAATTGACTTGCGGCGATAAGGCTTCATCCGGGTCAAATGCAGCGTGCTATCAAGTAGACCACGCCAGCCCCCTTGAAGTGTACGAGTTCCTCGCCAATGTTTGGAGGGTTTCCGTAAGTTGACTCCCGCACAAACCCCACCCAATTGAAAATGGCGCAGCTTTATCTTCCACCGCTGATATCAAACCGAGATAGTTCGAACAGGGGGACGTATCTAGTCGTTTTTTCAAGATGTATGTTTGCAACTACCGACTAGGATCCTGTGTCAGAAGCAAACAGGATCCGGTGCCATGAGCAAACAGGATCCGTTACTTTGCAATGCACAAACAACTTAACGCTTCTGGCAATCGGTAGATATTATTATGTATAAAATACGTCCAATGGATGTTATGGATGAACATACATAATTCCAGACATAGCATATGCAACACATTGAAGGACATTAAAAAAAATCTAGGGCGGAGAGGGAGGTTAATGCCACCGGACACCAACATAAGGGATATGCCTCGGTTAAATTTCAGGGCTGGTTACGGGCCAGCTTTCATTTCAAATTACTTCACAAATCAATAAACTTAGGAAAGGTTAATTACTAGTATTTGAACTTAACTGTTATACTAAAACTTTCGGTTTTTAGTTAACACTTACCCTGTCATACAGACGGAAGCTGACATCTTTCATATTTTCTTTGATTTAGAAATATTATCAATCAGAATTTCAATGTTCAGATTGCCAATTCATACATTTATGTTGCATTTTTTTTGTTTCGTGAAAACATCAATATTGGGGCCCACCCCGAAACATTGGGGTGCTCTTACGCCTATGTTTATAAGACTATATAGAAACTCTTTCTCTCTCAATGCCTTCCACCCCACTCCTTCCTTCTCCCACTCTCTCTCCCCCTTTCTCACTCCTTTCCCTCCGTCCGTCCCTCCCTCCCTCCCTCCCTCTCGCTTTCTTTCTTTCTCTGTATCTCTCTTTCTGTGTGTGTGTGTGTCTCTCTCTCTCTTTCTCTCTTTCCTTCCACCTCTTTTTGACTCTCTATGTCTCTCTCTGTCTCTGTGTCTCTCTATCCATTTTATTTTCGATTTCAAAATTTAAATTCATGCATAAATTAAGAGGAATTCATTAAAACTATGTTGATTTATAATCTACTAATATGTGTAAACCATGCATGCATAACTTCACATAACAAATACTATATCTCCATCTTTACCATTAGTTACGAGCCTCTACCAATATTCCAATTTCGATAAACAATGTCTCCCTTGTGTTTTGTGTCAATATACACTACACACACATACATACACACAAATAAAAATGGAGGATTATTTGTATATAATAGTTTCTTTGATGCAACGCGATAGTTGGACAGGGTCTTTGTTAAAAGGCCGCTACGTTTAATTATAGGTATTGTTTTGGATTATGTATAAATATGGACTTATAAGGTTGTTTGAGTAAGTACATCTTTAGCTTCCTTTTCAATTTCTAATGACTTGTATTTCCTATTAGGTTTTTCTACTGGAGATTGGTCTCATCACTTCGGTGGTAAAATGCCGTCTGCTAAAATCCGCTTTTATACCCGTTATAAGACCAGTGGTCGATTCACAAAGTACCTGAAGCGTCACATACAGTACCGCCTTATCTCATTAATATTCAGTGAATTTAGGTAGTGCGCATGTTGTATATATGAACCCACACGTATACAGTAATCACTTAGAACAACATGCGTAATGACCGTTACATTTGTACAGTTCTAGTGTGCCTTTTATCGGGATTGTGTAGCTTTAAGCAATCGTTTTGAGCACAGTAGTGGAACTATGGGATTGTCACATGGTTAAAGACAGAAATGGATTGATTAGCTGTTTACAGGTGTGAACAAATATATGTCCATTAATTCATCATTGCGACAGAACAACGACGAATGTGAGGCTGCACGTGTCACACAACATTTATACTGATCGTGTGCAATAGAGAATGTTGAATAACACCACGAGCAGAAATGGTTCGATTAATCTTTCAATAAAAAAAAGTGTTCTTAGTTCAATAAATGTTAATTTATTAAACCTCTTTGTCTATATATCATACATTGAATGGAACTGAGACAGTTCCTGGGGTATTTTTAGTCTCTTATAAACAGTTGACATTTTGTGTATATATAGCACCGTATAAAGGTTTAAGACAGTGCAATGGGTATATAAAGGGTTCGAGTGAGACATGAGCAAGTACAATAGTGTTAGAGAGAGACATGTGAAAACACAATAGTGTCAGAGAGAGACATGAGCCATTGGGTGTATAAAGTGTCATTCAGAGAATTTGTCACTTTAATAAAATAATAAAATATAAAATATATAAAAAATATATATATATATATATATATATATAGCTGAGACAGTACATTGTGTATAAACAGTGTCATAAAGAGGGCTGATACAGCACATTGGGTATATATAGTGTCGTACAGAGGGCTGAGAAAGTACACCGAGAATATATAGCGTCGTACAGAGAGCTGAGACAGTACATTGAGTATATGTAGTGTCATACAGAGGACTGAGACAGTACATTGGGAATATATAGTTTCGTACAAAGGACAGAGACAGTACATTGTGTGTATATAGTGTCGTATAGACTGAGACAGTACATTGTGTATATATAGTGTCATACAGAGAGCTGATACAGTATATTGGGTATATTATATAGTGTCATACAGAGGACTGTGACAGAACATTGGGTATATATAGTGTCGTACAGAGGGCTGACACAGTACACCGGGTATATATAGCGTCATACTGAGGCCTGAGACGATATACTGTGCATATATATAGTGTCGTACAGAGAGCTGAGACCGTACATTAGGCATATATAGTGTTGTACATAGAGCTGAGACAGTACATTGTGTATATATAGTGTCACACAGAGAGCTGAGACAGTACATTGGGTATATATAGTGTCGTACAGAGGCCTGAGAAATAACACCGGGAATATATAGCGTCATACTGAGGGCTGAGACAATATATTGTGTATATATATAGTGTCACACAGAGAGCTGAGACAGTACATTGAGTATATGTAGTGTCATACAGAGGACTGAGACAGTACATTGGGAATATATAGTGTCGTACAAAGGACAGAGACTGTACATTGTGTGTATATAGTGTCGTATAGACTGAGACAGTACATTGTGTATATATAGTGTCATACAGAGAGCTGATACAGTACATTGTGTATATATAGTGTCACACAGAGAGCTGAGACAGTACATTGAGTATATGTAGTGTCGTACAGAGAGTTGAGACAGTATATTGGGTATATTATATAGTGTCATACAGAGGACTGAGACAGAACATTGGGTATATATAGTGTCGTACAGAGGGCTGACACAGTACACCGGGTATATATAGCGTCATACTGAGGCCTGAGACGATATACTGTGCATATATATAGTGTCGTACAGAGAGCTGAGACCGTACATTAGGTATATATAGTGTTGTACATAGAGCTGAGACAGTTACATTTGGTATATATAGTGTCGTACAGAGGGCTGAGACAGTACATTGAGTATAGTATATATAGTGTCGTACAGTGGGTGAGACAGTAAATTGGATATATATAGTGTCGTACAGAGAGCTGAGACAGTATATTGTGTATATTATTTGTATCATACAGAGGGATGAGACATATATAGTGTCGTACAGAGAGCTGAGACAGTACATTGGGAATATATAGTGCCATACAGAAAGCTGATACAGTACATTGGGTATATATAATTTCGTACAGGGGACTAAGACAGTATCATTGTTTTATATATAGTGTCGTACAGAGAGCTGAGACTTTACATTAATTGTGTATATACAGTGTCGTACAGATAGCTGAGACAGTACATTGGTATATATAGTGCCGTACAGAGGGCTGAGACAGTCACATTGGATATATATAGTGTCGTACAGAGAGCTGAGACAGTATATTGTGTATATATAGTATCATACAGAGGGATGAGACATATATAGTGTCGTACAGAGAGCTTGAGACAGTACACTGGGTATATATAGTGTCGTACAGAGGACTGAGACAGTTCATTGAGTATAATATAGTGTCTACATTGGACTGAGACAGTTCAATTGAGTATATACAGTGTCGTACAGATAGCTGAGACAGTACATTGGGTTATATATAGTGTCGTACAGAGGACTGAGACAGTTCATTGAGTATATACAGTGTCGTACAGATAGCTGAGACAGTACATTGGGTATATATAGTCGCCGTACAGAGAGCTGAGACAGTACATTAGGGTATATAGCGTCGTACAGAGAGCTGAGACAGTACATTGTGTATATATAGTGTCGTAGAGAGGGCTGAGACAGTACATAGGGTATATAGCGTCGTACAGAGAGCTGAGGACAGTACATTGGGTATATATGGTGTCGTACAGAGGACTGAGACAGTACATTAGGTATATAGCGTCGTACAGAGAGCTGAGACAGTACATTGGTATATATGGTGTCGTACAGAGGGCTGAGACAGTACATAGGGTATATATAGTGTCGTACAGAGAGCTGAGACAGTACATAGGGTATATAGCGTCGTACAGAGAGCTGAGACAGTACATTTGGTATATATGGTGTCGTACAGAGGGCTGAGACAGTACATAGGGTATATATAGCGTCGTACAGAGAGCTGAGACAGTACATTGGGTATATATGGTGTCGTACAGAGGGCTGAGACAGTTACATAGGGTATATAGCGTCGTACAGAGAGCTGAGACAGTACATAGGGTATATATAGCGTCGTACAGAGGAGCTGAGACAGTACATAGGGTATATAGCGTCGTACAGAGAGCTGAGACAGTACATTGGTATATTATGGTGTCGTACAGAGGACTGAGACAGTACCATTGGGTATATAGTGTTCGTACAGAGGGCTGAGACAGTACATTGGGTATATATAGTGTCGTACAGAGAGCTGAGACAGTACACTGGGTATATATAGTGTCGTACAGAGGACTGAGACAGTTCATTGAGTATATTAGTGTCTTACAGAGGACTGATGACAGTACATTGGGAATATATAGTGTCGTAAAGAGGACAGATACAGTACATTTGATATATAAAGTGTCGTACAGAGAGCTCAGACAGTACATTGGGTATATATAGCGCCATACAGAGACAGAGTACATTGGGTATATATAGTGTCGTACAGAGAGCTGCGACAGTACAATGTATGTATATATAGTGTCGCACAGAGGACTGAGACAGTGGCATTGTGTCTATGTAGTGTCGTACAGAGGTCTGAGACAGTACATTGGGTATATATAGTGTCCGTACAGAGAGCTGAGACAATACATTGGGTAATATATAGTGCCATAACAGAAAGCGGATACAGTACATTTGGGTATACATAATTTTCGTACAGGGGACTGAGACCAGTACATTGTTTATATATAGTGTCCGTTCAAGGAGCTGAGAGACAATTACATTAATTGTGTATATACACAGTGTCGTACAGACTAGCTGAGACAGTACATTGGTTAATAATAGTGCCGTACAGAGGGCTGAGACCAGTACATAGGGTATATAGCGTCGTACAGAGAGCTGAGACAGTACATTGGGTATATATAGTGTCATACAGAGACAGTACATTGGGTATATATAGTGTCCGTACAGCAGGACTGAGACATTACATTGGGAATATATAGTGTCGTACAGTGGACAGAGACATTACATTGTTGATATATAATGTCGTTGGTTATATATAGTGGCGTACATAGGGCTGAGACAGTACATTGGGTATATATAGTGTCATACGAGAGACAGTAATTGGGTATATATAGTGTCGTACAGAGGGATGAGACAGTCCATTGTGTATATATAGTGTCGTACAAAGGACTGAGACTGTACCTTGGGTATATATATAGTTTCAAACAGAGAACTGAGACAGTACATTGGGTATATATAGTGTCGTACAAAGGACTGAGACTGGTACATTGGGTTATATATAGTTTCAAACAGAGAACTGAGACAGTACACTTGGGTTTATACAGAGTCATACAGAGAAACTGAGACATTACATTGGGTATATATAGTGTCGTAGAGAGGACTGAGACAGGTACATTGGGAATATATAAGTGTCGTACAGTGGACAGAGACAGTAACATTGTTTATATATATATGTCGTTTGGTTATATATAGTGGCGTACATAGGGCTGAGGACAGTACATTGGGGTGTATATATAGTGTCGTAGAGAGGCTGAGACAGTACATTGGGATTATATAGTGTCGTACAGTGGACAGAGACAGTACATTGTTGCATAGATTAATGTCGTTGGTTATATATAGTGGCGTACATAGGGCTGAGACAGTACATTGGGTGTATATATAGTGTCGTAGAGAAGGCTGAGACCAGTACATAGGGTATATAGCGTCGTACAGAGAGCTGAGACAGTACATTGGGTATATATGGTGTCGTACAGAGGACTGAGACAGTACATAGGGTATATAGCGTCGATACAGAGGGCTGAGACAGTACATTGGGAATATATAGTGTCGTACCAGTGACAGAGACAGTACATTGTTGACTATATAATGTCGTTGGTCTTATATATAGTGGCGTACATAGGGCTGAGACAGTACATTGGGTGTATATATAGTGTCGTAGAGAGGGCTGAGACAGTACATAGGGTATATAGCGTCGTACAGAGAGCTGAGACAGTACATTGGGTATATATGGTGTCGTACAGAGGGCTGAGACCAGTACATTGGGTCTATAGCGTCGTAACAGAGAGCTGAGACAGTACATTTGGGTATATATGGTGTCGTACAGAGGGCTGAGACAGTACATAGGGTATATAGATGCCGTACAGAGGGCTGAGACAGTACATAGGGTATATATAGCGTCATACAGAGACAGTACATTGGGTATATATAGTGTCGCACAGAGCAGCTGAGACCAGTACTTTGGTATATATTAGTTTCCAAACAGAGAACTGAGGACAGTACATTGGGTTTATACAGTGTCATACAGAGAACTGAGACATTACATTGGGTATATATTGTGTCGTAGAGAAGGACTGAGGACAGTACATTGGGAATATAATAGTGTCGTACAGTGGACAGAGACAGTACATTGTTTATATATAATTGTCGTTGGTATATATAGTGTACGTACAGAGGACATAGACAGTACAATGGGTATATACAGTGTCGTACACGAGGGCTGAGAAAAGTACATTGAGTAGTATATAGTGTCGTACAGAGGGCTGAGACAATACGTTGGTATATATAGTGTCGTACAGAGACTGAGACAGTACATTGGGTATATATAGTGTCGTACAGAGGGGCTGAGACAGTACATTGGGTATATTTAGTGTCGTACAGAGGGCTGAGACAGTAATTTGGGTATATATAGTGGCGTACATAGGGCTGAGACAGTGCATTGTGTATATGTAGTGTCGTACAGAGGACTGAGACAAGTACATTGGGTATATATAGTGTCACGTTACAGAGGGCTGAGACAATACGTTGGGTAGTATATATAATGTCGTACAGAGGGCTGAGACAATACGTTGGGTATTATAGTGGCGTACATAGGGCTGAGACAGTATATTGTGTATATATAGTGTCCGTACATAGGGGCTGAGACAGTAACATTGAGGTGTATATTATATTGTGTTGTACAGAGGACTGAGACAGTACATTGGGTATATATAGTGGCGTACATAGGGCTTAGACAGTACATTGTGTATATATAGTGTCGTACATAGGGCTGAGGACAGTACATTGGGTATATATAGTGGCGTACATAGGGCTCGAGACAGTAACATTGGGTATATATAGTGGCTGTACATAGGGCTTAGACAGTACATTGTGTATATATAGTGTTGTACAGAGGACTGAGACAGTACATTGGGTATATATAGTGTCGTTCAGAGGACTGATACAGTACATTGGGTATATATAGTGGCGTACATAGGGCTTAGACAGTACATTGTGTATATATAGTGTCGTACAGAGGACTGAGACAGTATATTGAGTATATAGAGTGTCGTACAGTGGGTGAGACAGTTCATTGGGTATAAATAGTGTCGTAAAGAGAGCTGAGACAGTACATTAGATATATATGGTAGTGTCGTACAGGGATTTGAGACAGTATTTTAAATAATCTTACCTAAATAATAGTGTATGCTGTTTAGTGCTATATATTTAATGTCATTGACCTTGTAGTCCGGCAAACAATGTTTAACTTATGGTCTGACTTCGAAATCCACAAACTTGCACATTGTCCAAAACTCCATGCAGTATGTGGTGTATGATATCTAATCTAATTTTCAGATTCAGTTGATATGCACAGACACTGAATAGTGTAATATTTAGTGTGGAGAGAGTCGAATTATGATGTACGGTTCCATTTGTGCGAAATTTTCAGTCGACCGTGTGTGTTTTGTTTGCAGTTTCTTGCAAGCATCTCCACATAAACGATTTTTCCTTTCCACAGTCACCAAATATCTTATATACCCGCGTCTGTACACAAATAGTGACCAGATGACGCGCAAAGAGGAAAATATGAAATTAGCGCAAAGAAGGAAATATTAGAATGAGGTATAGCTACGTCAGGACCTTAGTTAATAAAACAGTATACATAGAGCTAGGTTATTGTGACATACAGCGAGCTAATACATTTCGTCGGTATTTAAAGTGTCCTACAGATATAATATATTAGATGATTGGGGGCAAGGGTTATTTCTGTTATCCTGTTATCTGTTTTTGTGAAAAAATATTAACTGTTATCTGTGTTATTATTATTTTTTTAATTTACTCTTAAATGTTATCAGCAAATTCAATTTGATGTTATCCTGTTATGAGAATTCCCCCTTGCATCCCCCACCCCACTCTTAGATGTGATATGTAATGTGCCGTACAGATGAATGCTTATGGAGCCATTGTCTTTTTCATTTTAAGAATCACACAGAGAGATGATAAAGGCACAGTCTAAAAACCGCAAATAGTACATTACCGTTATCTGTACGACTCTTTAAGTCGTACAGATATGCCGCCTTCAGCAAAGAAACAAATGTAGTGTACCCATTATCGGTCAGCCATTGACCAATGGGTTTATCTTCAAATGCCAATGTGTTACAAAGGCATAACACAAACACAAAAACGGAAACGCTGGATACCATGGCGTCGAATGGCTTCATTATCTCTCTCCGACAGAACGTGTCACAACTGAGGCACTCCCATGGGATTTGGAGATCACTGGATCTTTGTTAACAATTACTTTTAGGGATCTGGAGAATATAGGGATTTACTTAAAGGGATCCACGCCGAAAGTTAGGGATTGACGGGAAGTGTTCTGAAAGGAAAATACTTTCGGGGATCCGGGGAACAGTGGTTATTACTTGAAGGGATCCAGTGAACAAGGAAACTACTTCTCCTCCGGAGGGCCTCTACCAATGTGATAATGCTATCTTAAGAAGGACTTGTCAAGTGTGACCTAGATTAGCATGTTACTGTTTAAGTGTGACCTAGATTAGCATGTTACTGTTTCAAGTGTGACCTAGATTAGCATGTTACTGTTTCAAGTGTGACCTAGATTAGCATGTTACTGTTTAAGTGTTCCCTTTCAGATCTGAACTTTCAGATTAGCACGATTGAAGATAAGTTTTGACATAGTTATAAGCTCTAGTATTTAGTGATGATAAGGATCGTTGGCAAAGTGGAAGTTATTTTCATCCCAGTAAACCAGCCATAATGAGCTCATTGGACCATTCAGTTGTCCTATTCCACTGACAATGTCAAGGCACATTTAATTAATGGGAATGTAGTGACACAGCCAAACAATCTGACAGTGTATTATAGAGTTCGGAAAGACTTAGAAAAAGGTGTAAGAATTATCAAAATCTGATAATAACAAAAAAGATATGAGCATTTACAGTTTGTTCTGAAATAGATATTGGAGTCGCATTTTTAGAAATATGACGTCGCCGTTTTAAATTACCATATCAATTAATCATTTAAAGTAAAGAAAATTACTGCAAATGAATGCAACATCCTTTACTGACCATATGATGTATTATTATACTTATGTTTCATACCGTTGCTGTGATGTTTCCCATATAATCAGTTTAATTACCATAATGTATATATGGTAATTTAGAACCGTGATGCCATAGTTCTCAAAATGACGGCTGCCATATCCGATTCAAAAGAAACTTCAAATGATCATATCTTCTTTATTTATCATCCGATTTTGATGATTTTTTCACCCTTGAACGAGTTGTTTTTTAACACTCTCAATAATATCGATGGTTCGGCTGTATGCCTACATACCTACAAATTGATTTTATCGGAACCGACGTTCTGCCGAGGTTCCGAACCTCGGTTCCGATTAAAACAATTATTCCGCGGGTTGGAATTCCCTAACTGAGCCGGATACCCATGATTGATTCTTTTTCTTGCATATCATTTATATTTCGCTAACTACTAATTTAACGTTGCATGTGTATTTACATAACGACGTCATTCTATCGCCATTGCTGATATCAGCGCGTGATTCTTATTCTTATCTTTCATTACCCATGTAAAACGGGGATAACCATATCAGGTATGCAAGAAAGCATGCATGTTTACCTTGTGCCTTTATGATTTGTTCACACATTTATTCTCACGTGTATATTGATTTTCGTTTCAATGAACTAACTTGTATGTATTCTAATGTTGAAATTGGATCTACTTACAAATGTATTACTTCACATTTGTATACATATTGGAATATATTTAAAAGAAGCCCATCGGTAAACGGATTCATTAATTGGCAACTGATTCATTAATCGTTAAACTGATTCATTTTTGCACACGAAAGCCTGATCTTACACATGGGTGCAGATAAAAATCATCAACACTGACGTCTATAGTTAGCCATCATTAACATACGCTTAAGTTACGCGTAAAATATATTGGTTACGCGTAATATAACTAACACGCAGATGGGATAACAGTTTAGCTATACAAAGGTTATGAATATTAAAGTTCTTAACGGACTACACGCTCTAGAAAAACGAAATAAGTTGCAAAACACAGCCGCGAAAGAAGCTGCTCGGGGATATTTAACAATGTCTTGTCATAGATTTTGCTTTTTATTTCTTCCTATTCCATAGCGCCACTCCTCAAAACAAGACAGTAAATGTATTCTCGATGTTAACACTTAGTCCGGAAGAAAAAACATAGTCCAGATCATCTGCGACGCTTGCTTGTTTTCAAGACAAAATTGTTCTTCTAAAAACAATAGCCATTTTACCGAGATTCTGGTATCGTTTCTGATTATTGATACAGACGCACCTTCTATAGAAGATAAACAGAACGACAGAAAGACATTAAATAAATAATAAATAAACAAAGAGGGAAACTTCATCATTGTACAAAGAAAAGAATATTTAGAATTTCATCTTTTATTCATAACATGTTAAAAATCAGAGACTAACAGATATAAAGTATGAAGTATAGTGCATACTCACAATTTACCTTTACTGACATTTTGTAAGACATTTAATCAGGTGGTTTATTATAATTCACATTATGTATTATACTTGTATTTTGGGCCGGAGGCCATTAATTACTTATTAAAGAATTATTGTATTATATCGACAAACTAAATGTGGATGGTCAAAAATACTTAAATAAAACAAGAAGCCCAATATGGCCTGTGGACGCTCTTCTGGTTAAAGATAACGTTTATGTATAAGGGGCAATAACTCTGTCAAAACCATTCAACCGGTACATGGCGATGATATACGCAAATAGGCTCCGTACTGATCACTCCTGCCGAGTTTCGCTGAAATCCGGCAAGAGGTTCAGTAGAACTAGTCTCTACAAAGTTAGTGTATTAAAACCTTAAAGGGCCATAACTCTGCCAATATTCATTCAAATGGAACACAGCAATGAAACGCGCAACTAGGCTTGGTACTGATAATCCCTGTCAAGATTCTTTGAAATCCGGTCAGGGGATCAAGAGAATTAGTTGGGACAACGTTTGTGTATTAAAACCCTTAAAGAGCTATAACTCTGCCAAAAATCATTTAACCAGAACACGGCGATGATATGTACAACTAGACATGGAACTGAAAAACGTTTCGTTTAAATCCGGCCAGTGGTTCAGGAGAACTAGTCCAGACAAAGTTTGTGTATAAAAACCTTTAAAGTGCCAGAACTCCGCCAAAATCATTCAACCGGAACACGGTAACGATATGTACTAGGTAACTAGGCTTGGCAGGTGTTATTGAAGCCTTTAATGACACCACTCGGTATCTGGATGACATATTGAACATTGACCACCCTTTCGTTTCTACTATGGTTAATAATATATATCCTAAAGAACTTAAACTTAACAAAGCTAATAGTTCTGATACTTTCTGATACTAACGCTTCTTTTCTCGATTTATATCTCTCTATTGAAAATGGTGAAATAATTAGCAAAATCTATGACAAGAGAGATGATTTTAATTTTGATACTGTTAATTATCCCGATAACTCACATAGCTCAAGTACAGGTCATCAGAAATACATTGAAGGGAGACCACTCTTTCAGTCGTAATTTGTTAAACGTATTTTTTATCATTATCTTCGTGAAATGAAACTACGAAATGACATAATTGTACGATTATTGTTACGGTTTGTTATAAAGTCGAATTACACGTTAGTAATGTTATTGTTCACGGTACTTAAATGCAAAGCTGTCTAGAACCTATAATAATACTATAATATATGGTGGCTGAAATGTGCCATATCGTTTTTCGTTATTTCGCCGCGAAATAGCGCCGAGCGAAATACGCCGGGCGAAAAGACGCCGGGCGAAATAACGAAAAAACGAAAAAACTCCGAGCGAAATAACGAAATAACGCCGAGCGAAAAGACGCTAAGTGAAATAACGAAAAAACGCCAGGCGAAATAACGCCAAGCGAAAAGACGACAAATAGTCAAAATGCCGTGCGAAAAGACAAAACCCCGCCAGGTCATGTGGAGTCCGCCTTCGTTCGTCCGAGTATTCGGACCGAGATTAGAAACAACTCACAGGTGCTAGGAGGTGTGGGTAGCTATGGTAGAATAGCATGCATGCTCGGTTCCTCGCATGTTGATTGCTTGAACATGATAGCGTGTTTGGTGTTAGGAGCTGTGAATAACCGGGGAATGCCAGCGTGTTCGATGCTAAGACATAGGCAGGGACCCAAGCCCGAAAAAAACGAAAACGTTTACCCGGAAAGATATACTCCTGATTTTTTAAATATTAACAGATGGGGGTCTTGTGCATATGAAAACACTGTATGGACTTCTGACATACTTTGCATTTCGTAACAGCATCGCGATTTCTACGGTAACCCATTCGTACCAAGCCATTATATGAAAATCGCTGAACAAAGAGTCAAAGGAAAATAAAGTAATTTGCACACGCCCTTTTAGGCAAATACAGTTCCAGTATTTGAAACCTGTATGTGTATATGAAATATCAAACTACAGAATCAAGTTCTGATTACGTTACACTTTACTAATTTTAACAAGAGTTATGGACCTTTTATGAATGTTTTCCTGTCCTGTGCTAGTGATAATGCGAATTTCTTGTGTTCACAATAACTGCAGTAAACGGTATCCGATTTCCACTAAATGGTGTATGGTGTTAGGCCTTATACCTACAAGGCCTTTGTCAAGTTCAATACTCAGTAAAACACTGAAACTTGCTTTAAAGAGTTATTACCCTTGGTTATTGAAAGAATAGGCATATTTTAGCTTGAGTACACACATTACTTAGTTAACGGATTCCGATCTTCACATTATTTAGTATGAAACTATATATGAATCTGAACTTTGGCAAGATGACAATGAGCAGACTTGACACCCGCCTTACTGAGTTATTGCCCTTGATTATTGCGAAAATGCAAATTTCAGCTTTCGTACACAATACATTAAGTAAATTGGTTTCGATTTTCACACAGTTTGGCGTGTAATTTTATATCAAACGGATTTCAGACATATTAGACAAGTATCAAGTTATTGCTCTAAATTGTTTAAAAATACGATCGTCTGATTGTTTCCTACTTTCCTTTGAAATATCATCAATTACTGTGTAATATTCTAATTGAACAAAGAGAATATCGTCCTCTGACTAAGGAGCGTGATTGTTTTCACGATAATTGTAGGAAATAGCATTTGATTTTCCATGCTTTCTTGAGTAATATTATTAAGGTCTCGGTTTTGTTTGACAATGAGAACAATTGAGGAGTGGTTTACAAAGTTATCGCCCTTGATATTTGCCAATATTTAAATTTCAGACTGAGTACACAGCAACTTCAGTAAACAGTCAGGGGTGTCACGTATACACGTTATTTCGTAATAACTTAAATGCGTTATTTTCGTCACGAAAACATCGGCAAATTCCAGCGTCCGTATTTTGACATTTGTTTGAGTTTGACATGGAAAACCCGACATCTAAGCATATTTTATAACGTCTCCCTTAACTTACTAGTTGTATACGAAGAATGTACATACTTATATGCGCCTGAGAGCATTTTTTTTAATCAAAATATCTCATTTTTTGCTCCATTTTAACCGTTTATTGACTATTTTCATCCATTTTTTTTTTACGTTTTCCGATTTTTCTGACGCTATTTGACATTTTTCCAAGTTAGTTACATGTGTTATCTTTACATTTTTGCAATATAACATGAGGCACACGCTGTTTTTATCGGGGCGCACGACGAAATTAGTTGATACGTGTATGCTCAAAATAACGTAAATACGTTATATTGAGAGACCTTTTCGTTTATGGCCGTATGTCACAGATAACTCTGTTGGTCATGTTCTTCACTGATACAGTTTAGCCTATTTACCTCCCTGTTGTTCATTTGAAATATTAACCTGCGGCTGATAGCATTTACATCTGTGCATGTGTGTGATGAGTTGTGTATATGTATTCGATACGTACATGACCATAATCACATCGTCGTGCAACACAACTGTGTAAAATAGATTTCTTTGGCGATTGGAAGCAGGCGTGTGGGCTGGAAACATATGCCACTGTAATGTTGTAATGTTTTAATATTGTTTTGTTTTTAAATGAAAAAACAGTAGTTTCTCTTTACACAAACTACTGCGACGTTTTATGTCAGCGGGGAACGGGAAGTCTTATTCGAACCTTCTTGCAAACAGCTCATCAAAATCAATAGCACACTTACAACCTACAAACACAACACCCCATATCCAAGGCCATTAAGTATAAATATGAACGACCTGTAAAAACGATCGTTACAGTATAACTGTGTTTATTTTTGCATCTGATATTTGTTAATACCATATATGTACGGATCTTGCTACGTCTGTTATAATGTATATGTATAATATTGTATGATCACATGGGCCTATGGCTTACTGATTTTGAAATAAAGTGCTTCCATATCCAACATCATCCCGAATAAATATAAATACGGGCGACCTGTAAAAACGGTCATTACGTATCACACATCACCCTGATTCCAACCTCGATAAGTATAAATACGGGCGACCTGTAAAAACGGTCGTTACGTATCCCACATCACCCCGATTCCAACCTCAATAAGTATAAATACGGGCGACCTGTAAAAACGGTCGTTACGTATCACACATCACCCTGATTCCAACCTCAATAAGTATAAATACGGGCGACCTGTAAAAACGGTCGTTACGTATCACACTATCTTGAGTTTTATTGAAACATTAAAAAAAGTGCTCCTCGATTAGTTATCCTGCGTCATTTTGACTTTAAAACTGCTTGCATATAACATGTATAATTCAATAAAAAAATAAGATTTCAATATGCTTCGTTATTTTACCATTTTATTATTGGTGCAATATTCTAAAGAGATAGTAATATGTAAAAACAATTTGCTTGAACTATTCTAATAATTAAAGGGACACTGTCCGTAAGTAAGCAGATATTGAGCATAACCAAATAACTGTCTGACTTTTATTCAGTGAAATGTATACATCATGTACATGAAAACATGAGCATAGGCACTAAGAAGTCTGTAGTAATACATTCGTGAGTTTGGAAAAAAAAAAGCTTAAATTATTATTTGTAAATAAAGTGGGACCCACCGTATTTACCTTTTCTGCGATCACGTGACTTCCATTAGCGCATTAGGTTCTCACCATAGTATTTAGGGCGTAATATGTATAGCCCGCTTAGCTCAGTTTGGAGCTAGGTCGACTACTTTACGTTCACTATTATTACCGCGACTTTAATTTTAGTTTGTGCTGCGAGTTCAAACGCCCGAAATGGTTTCTCTTTTTTTTGTACCGCGACTGAATTCCATCAAACAATCCTGCTTTAATTAGTAAATATTCAGTAATGTTTGGTATGTAATGTTTGCGAACATAATTAGTGGTGTGTGTTTTATAAGCTAAAAGTTACGGACAGTGTCCTTTTAACATTAATGATTAAACAAATGCAAGTTACATGAGTTAAGAGAAAAAATAACGGGACGCCGCGAAAAATATATATAATTATAAAGATTTAAAAAAATCAAGATTGCCGTGTGTCCCTTTAACCTACTTGTTGTCTCAGATTTTTAAATACTTTTACCATTTATTCAATACCATTTTACTACAAGCAGTCTGCGCGGTGAAGTGCGTGACCTATACAGGGACGCCGCGAGTTTTTAAAAAAGCTCAGACCAATAAAGAGCCATTAAGATAATCACTGTTATCTTTTGAGGTTATATTGTCTGGGTATCTAAAGTTCATACTGTGGTCAAGGCCTCACAGAAGGGACATGAGTAATTAGTGAAGATAGGGACAGTGCAGTGTTAAGTAACAGATTAAACATGTGAGGGTCACTTTAGTATTTTTTTATGTTGAAACATAACTATTTCTCATGTGATAAAGTGAAAATGTATCTATATGAAAATAGAATTATGCTCATACGGCTATCAAATCTAATGATGGAATTATGCTCGTATGCAATCAAATCTAATGATGGAAACAAATAAATTGCTAAACAAGTAACTTAGAGCTTCACAACTGCCACTGAATTATAATTAATAATATAACGCGAAAGCGAGGATTTTTTCTCTCGAATTTATGAATTCCGCATTTCTGTCATTATTTGCTGGCAACATCGATGTTATAACACATTATCGCTTGTCAGAGTTTCACAATTATGAATAGTACCCTTTGGAAACAGTTGTAACTCTAACATGTCTAAGCTGGTGAAAATGTTCTAACACTATGTATTGAAGCTTAAAAACACTATTTTTACCACAAATACATGAATTTGCATTCCTTAATTTTGAAAAACATACATAACAATGTAAATAGAAGGATTGAATTTGATATTACCATTTTTAATTGAGTATGAAAAATAACCCTTGACCTACTAAGGGCGACTACAATAGCATTTGCGCCCATTGTAAAACCAGAGTAACTCGCAGGCTGATCAGAGTTTACAATGTTCGGCTGCTTATCAGTCATTTCCCCCAAAACACCCCTTTGTAACATAAATGGAATGATCCAAATTACATTACCATTATACATTCATAACGGGCTAAGGGTTAAATTAAAGTTAACAAGAAGCCTTTGGGCTGCAGTATTTTAAACTCACCAAATGTTTTTCTCACCCCATTGGAAGATTAAAATATTGAATAATTCAATCATTAATGTTCTCTTACAAATTGCCGCCGTAAAAAATGTAAATTGGCACAAATTGTAAGTGAAATTATTACGTGTCGTCGAAAGTGTGTTCTGACAGACAGACAGGCAGGCAGGCTGGCAGATATTTCTATTGACTTAGATTTTTTTCATTTACTTCTGTGATATATATCACAGGTACCGGTTTAAAAAAAAATAAAAAAAATAAAAAATTATATTCTATTAGAATATAATTTTTTTTTTTTTTTTTTTTTTTTTTTTAAACCGGTACCTGTGATATATATAATCTTACATTCGTAACCGAGTATAAATTCTTTGGATAAAATCAATAATACACTATAACACATAATACACAATAATAATCATGTAAGATCGTCTATATACTTAATTCATTGGTAAAGGAATCATAACCTGGTCTTATTAGAAAATCTAGGATAATCATGTGAAAATAAGCTTCCACCACCCTGCCAATACCAATCAGTTAATGTACCACTGTTTTGAGAGATAAAGTAAACAATGTCCTGGGTTCGGAGAGGGAAAATGACCGAAAACAGGTAAATGTTTGTTTTTATTTCTATTATTCACTGATGATTTCTTTTTCCCCGCCCTCATTGCAGATGTCAAATTGTCTGACATCCAGTGTTAGGGGTATACATAGTTCCAATACGTCAGTCAAGTCCAATTAACACGTACTTTTCACAGACAGCTGGCTATGACAGTCGTACCAGAGAGACTGAAGTAACTCAAGTAAATGTATTAGTTTCTAAAAATGTATTAATTGTAAGGACTCCAAAATGAATTCCAAAATATTCACCCCATTAAGAACAAAAAAACATAACAAAGAACAAAAGTCAGAACTATTTATTAGTTTCTAAAAAGTTATTAATTGTACGAAAAAGTAAGGGAAACAATAAGATTTCAAAATTTGACTCCAAAATTGACTCTGCAGACCCTGAATATATGTGTATTATTTGAAATGAAATATAGTCAAACGGTCGTAATTGCAAAACCGAGGTAATAACACACTGTTTTAGTGGAGAGTACTGCAGTAACTTCTTAAAACAGACTTCACTCCAACATGCAATAATTATTTAACATTTTGTTACGTTTTTTTTTGTTTATATATAATATGTGATTTTTTTAAAAATAATATTTGAAAAATAAATTCAACATTTAACCAACTATAAAATGTAAATTAATGCACCAATGCGCATTTAGAATAGACACAAACTTGTTCAATCTCGTTTAACTCGTAGTTGCATAACTAAGCAACCGTGACGTCACCATCATATCAACACAATTTTAAAATATTTTTAAAAAAATACAGAAATCCCGAAGCCGCAAATTGTCTCCTGTACCTAATACTATATAATCTTCGCTGCACCATGTGTCCCTTTAACATATCAAAGTAAATTTGTATTTCATCGGATGAGGTCAATTTATGCATATACTATGCACACATAAAATTCGAAAACATTTGTATAGATCTTGAGTCCTAAAAAATATTGAAACAGCGGGTTTACTATCTGACTATACAAATCATAGTATTTGGCCTTCCTGCTACTTTCTGTTGTTTAACTAAGACATGTAAGACATGTAATACGGCGAATACATACATTTGAAAAAATTATTTCATTTTAGCTCAAATTTGACCGAACACAGAGGTGTCAGAAATATAGAGACAATATTAAAAATGTACATGTGTTGCTTAGCATGCTCAAATCATGCTTGAAAACTAAGGTGCTAGCCTAGGTAGGTAAACGATGTGTATATACAATTAATGTATATTATACCACAATAGCTAAAATACACACTATGCATTGTGTAATACCCGAGGATATACACAGCATATGTTAGTTATTTTGGTATAAATAAAATAGAGCATGAGTCTTGCACGTGTACGGACGATAATGCACTCGCTAACGCTCGTGCATTATTACTCGTTAACGCTCGTGCATTATCTCCCCGTACACGTGCAAAACTCATGCTCTATCCTATACGTGTACGATAGCTCTAATGGTTTTCCTTTGTTCTTGCTTATGATATAATTTTCATAAACCTGAAGGTCTGAGCCGTAACCGTGCTTTACACAACGACTCTTTTGTTTGTATCAGGTCGGTATCCAACATGAACACCTACTTTTGAATGGCTTCTGCACGTGCACGGGTGTTAATATCGTATACCTACCTGACCTGCGCACGTGCACATGTGTTCATATAAAATGAATAAAAGTGTTTTCAAGAAGGATACATGTGATCTATATATATATACAGTGGCGGATCCAGGATTTGAGATTAGGCATGGGGCGCAATTTTTTTTTTAAAGCTGAGAACCCCGACTTGTCAGATTTTAGTGGGAGCAACTTTTAAGAAAGAGTTGAATAACAAACAGAATAAAGCTGTGTCATATGAATTTTAAGAAGTAACATGATGTTATAAAAAAAAAAGGTTGGGGTGGGTGGGGTGGGGTGTGGTCGGATGGAACTGAATGGTGTTTAACGGCTCATCAATACAGTATAAGTTATTTAGAGCCGCCCCAGAGAGAGGGGAAGGATACATAGGAATCCGGGAACCGTGCCCTACTCTTAGGGGGGTGGGATGATGAGTGGGATGGGGTGGGGTAGAGATGGGGGTGGTGGCGGGGTAGCGGTGGGTTGCACCGATTACTTCCGATGACAAAGACTAATAATCATGTAATTGGAATTTTAAAGTGTTTTAGACATTTCACAATGATGACCTCTGTCCGTGTACTAAATCCAGGATTTTAGGTTAGTTCGGATGCGCAATGGTTATGTCCCCATTTCTGTAATCCCATTGACATTGCGTTAGAAAAGAAAAAAAATAGAGCTCAACTAAGCATGCATACACTGAACGACTTTAAAAACAAAACAGGGAAATGAACTGAGATAAATGACAAATTTCATTTATTCTATTTAACAATATCTACAGTTGATTTGCTGAAAATTTCATTTAAATTGACCAACAATAAACTTGTTAAATTCAGAGCATAACAGTACGACCCACAAAAGCAAAAGTCACAAACTAATACCCGGTATAACCCAATATGCGTAGGAGATGTCAGGTGTGCATTGCCGCTAATGTTGGACATTGTGACTTTTGCTTTTTGGGGTAGTACTGTTATTTTTTTAATTTAACAAGTTTAATGTTGATCGATTTGAATGAAATTTTCAGCAATTCAACTGGATGTAAGTGTGATGAAGTTCAAAAACTGTACAGGTTTTGGTATCTGAGTGATGGATATAATAAAACACTAGAATGTAAAACTCACAAAGTGCAAACAGAAGGTCAAGGTCATTTATATTGACATACTTTAAGTAGGAACATACGGATGTAATATAGATGTAAGTGCGATTGAAGTTTTAAGCTGTATTGCTTTTGGTATTTGCGAAATGGAGATAATAAAAAAAACTTTAATGCTAAAAGAATAATGTAAGATAGCAATGTAAATGAACAAAGTGATAAAAGTAGGTCAATGTAATTCATATTGGTACATGCCGCTGTCAAGTAGAAAAAGTAGGTAAATGTAATTCATATTGGAACAAGCCGCTCTCATGTAGATGTAAACATGTGTGAGGTTTCAATGCTCTATTTCATCTAGCTGGTGTCTTAGCCAAAAACTGGAATGTGAATCTTGAATGTAAAACTATAAGGTGCAAATCAAGAGCTGTCGGAGAACACCGCAGCTCGACTATTCGATTTTTCAATGAATAATCAATTATATAGCCAGTATATACCATCAGAAAACAAGACTAAAACAATTATTGTTAGGATCTCATACAAATTATAATAAAATTTGTGGCAGGTTGTGAACTTTTTTTTTTTTGTTTTTATCAGTTTAAATCCAAATTTGCAGTCATATTAAAGACATTTGTGGTCGAAAGTGAAACTCGGGATGGAGGGGATATCTGGTAATTTTTTAGTGGGAGCAATTTAACCTCAATAATGAACACTTTCATGGAATTATTTTTTTAATATGTGGAAAAGAAAACTTCACTTTGATGCATAAAACAAAAATAAAGATGAGTTTACAACTAGATCTAATTGCAATATTTTATTTTTAATTCTGAGTACAATAGTATATAGTGAAACGTTCATATTTATAGATTTGTTCATTTTTACATGGCAGCCATATTTGATATACCTTAAATAACGAACATTACCTTGATTGACACGTGTTGCTTCAACTTGACATACATGGCCCTCCTGGTTCACACATGTCGGAAACGTCAATTATTGAGTCAGGAAAAACAATTATCTTCATAGTCCTCATACATGTCTAAAGCTTGACTAAGTACATTATCGGAGTCATAATCAGACAAGGCCTGACTACAGAAATCGTCCGAATCGTATTCGTTTGTTGTCATCATGTGTGGTTGTGAGCCGTTGTGTAAGTCGGTTACCGGCCTCGTACATCGGTGTACATGCATTTGAAAGACCCGCGCACGTGCGGTAACACCTCGAGCGCTTCGCGCTCTCGGTGTCACAATTCGCACGTGCGCGGGTCTTTCAAATGCATGAACACCTAGTACTTAGCCGGTAACCATTACTTACATGCCGATTTATTTCAGTCGTGCTATAAATGACAGAGTTATACCATGTACACGCCCGTTGTTGTAATATAATGTTTACACAACCTATCAATTAAAATGCCAATTACCGGCACTCAATGGCTATGGTACAACACATATTTTTCTCGTATGAGATTTGGGCCTGAGGCCCTCGAAAAGTGTCATTCTTGTTATCGTCGACGTCCATACGTCCGTAACGGTATGTGTCAGTAAACTCTCTCTCTCTCTCTCTCTTCACGTTTCTTGTATGCCCATAATTTAAACAAGAATGGAAAGGGTGTATACGATAGAATTGAAAAACAAAAACAAATTAATGTATAAAATGATATGGTAGTATGGCGCGTCTAAAGTATGCAATGGCCAGTAGCCTAGTAGTGGCATAGTAGCTTGAATGGAGTAACATAGCGTACTATAATAATAATAATAATAATAATAAGACTTTATTTAACGAGAGAACTCATTTGAAACTAGTCAATCTACCATGAGGCCCTCAACAATACAATATATACAATATTTACAAGTAAAAATGCATTTAAAGTGGTATATTCAGTAAATGGAAATATGTTTAAATAGAACTGCAAGACTTAGTCATTTACTAATATATCGGATGGTGAATCCACTGTAAATACAGTGTTTTGAATTGATTTACAGATTGGGCACTTTGTATATGGTGGGGAAGAGAGTTCCACACTTTAGAGCCTGAATAAGCAAATGACTTTCTGAATAACTCACTATTGGGTCTGGGGGAATATAGCTGAAGATTTGATGATGATCTTAGATTCCGCATATGGACATTTGAAGTTAGAGTAAATAAGTCTTTAAGATAAGCGGGGCCTGATCATTAACTGTTTTAAACATAATGATTGCTTTTTGAAATATAACTCTTTCGGGAAATGTCATCCAACTGAGTTCGGTAAAAAGTTCCACGGAAGGAGTATCGAAATCTTTATCTAGGATAAGTCGTGCAGCTCTTTTTTGGAACCTTACAAGTATATCTTCGAGAGAAGTATTACAATTTCCCCATATCAAACAACAGTAATCAAGATGAGGTAAGATATAAGAATTGAAAAATAATTTGCGCATAGGTATAGAAAAGGTAAATCTTTATGCGAGATAACAGGTATAACAATGAATTACATTTTTTCAGAACTTTATCAATTTGGGTATTCCAAGAGAGGGTATTGTCAATTGTAACACCGAGTATTTTTTCTTCGTAACTACAATTAATAGTTTCATCTTTGAACTGAATAGAAGGGGCATTATGATAAATATGATGTATTTTGTTCTTAGATGAGAGATACATTATTTTTGTTTTTGATGCATTGATAGACATGCGATTAGTATCGCACCATGCGTTGACGTTGATAAGGTCATTATTGAGTGAATTTGCAGCGTCGACAAGAGAAGAATTAGAAGTTGAAAGCGTTGTATCGTCTGCAAAAATATCCGTGACTGTGTTTTCCATAGATAATGGCAGGTCATTGATGTAGATTAAAAATAATAAGGGACCTAATACAGATCCTTGGGGTACACCCGATACAATGGGTGAAGATTCTGAAGTTATACCAGAAACCTGCACTTGCTGGCGTCTGTTATTCAGATATGATGAAAACCAGGAAAGTGCAGAACTATCTTTTTTGTAAATTTTTAACTTTTGCAGCAATATAGTATGATCAACTAAATCAAACGCCTTTGACAGATCAAGAAATATAGTACCAACAATTTCATTGTTGTCAATGGCTGAAATCCAGTCATCTAATATTCGTATAAGGGCAGTTTGACACGAGTGATTTGCCCTAAAGCCAGATTGTCGTGAATAAAACAACCTATTTTCTTCAAGATGCCGTCTCAAATGTATACTAACATGACGTTCAAATATTAAAGAAATAACAGGAAGTATTGATATTGGCCTATAATTGGCCTTGTCGTTTTTAGGACCCGTTTTATGCACTGGCATTACTTTTGCTCTTTTGAATAATTGTGGGTAGATAGTAGTGAGTATACTGGTGTTAAATATTTTCGTAAGAATGGGGGCGATTACAGTAGCAGACATTTTCAAAAATCTGGCACTCATTTCGTCGGAACCGGTAGACTATGGGGAGGCTGTTTCACAGCAATAGACAATAACATTACATATCAGCAATGTTCCAGAAATATGAGGCGCCGTTTTGGTTTTTAATACAATTCAGTGATATCACCTATTGTTTTGAGTGATATCACTCATTCGAATAGGTAATATCACTGATTCATATTTAAATGAGTGATATCACCTATTCGAATGAGTGATATCAATGATTCGAATAAGTGATATCACCGATTCAAAACGAAAAGGTGATGACACCTATTGAATGGTTATACTTAATGGACCCTTTGCGTTACCTTTTCATATGTTTGTGTGTGCGTGTATGCGTGCGTGCGTGAGGTTTTGGTTTGTTGTTTGAGGCGTGAGACGTGTTTTGCCTGCACCTGAATCTGGAGGAATCACACATAAAAATAACACTGGACAAAGCTTTATACATTAACAGCAATCCTTTTGACAATTTTGACGATTTTTACATATCGAACATAAGTGGGTGGCCCTGAAAAGGACCGTTGTAGTTGAAGGGACTCGCCCTACTTTACGCCAAAGGTAAACAGCTCTTCCATAATAAACAAGTGAAAATTGGGGCGCAGATGGATTCCGTCATCCTCATTAAAGCGCGGTTGGTTGCAAAAGCATATGGCAGAAATGTCACCCGTCGTCTATTCTCGCGCCATTCACGCCGTAAAAGCCGGTTCAGCTGTATCCGGAGCGTCACTGCGTCTTCACTGCCCGGCTTGTCTAAAAGGGGGCCTCTGTAACCGTAGGCCTTCCGCTGGTATCGCGGGAACACACAGCCAATCAGAATTTTCGCTTGTGGACAGCGGATACAAACAGTTAAAATTAATCGTCTGTATGTCTCGAACAGGCTCTTCGGGGTGTCTTTCGGCGACGCGTTCGTAACATCGTTTGTCTCTAGTTGTATGTAGACACACCCTGGCTGCTGAACCCGGCAGGCCTCTTTGAAGTCGTTCCACTCTTTCTGATGCATCATTGTCTTTATTCTGGCCCCACTCATGTGGAAATAACGCCTATATGGATTCGACCACTCGCTGTCCCCGTTATCCTCCATCATCCGGCGGATGAAACTATGCCCGAGAAAGTAGGTCAAAATCCTGGCTGCTAATTATGACTAAGCGTGTGTATAGGTTTACCACCACCAATTACATGTAAACCTCCGAGGTGTAGTCGAATGTAGTTCCTATAATAAAAAGTAATCCCTCCTTTTTCGATGGAAATGGGCATTATAAGTAGGGGAAAACTGCCCATTTCTATTCGATTTTGTGGTTATATGTATAAGAAGCGTATTAATAGATTTTACTGGATCACTGATGAACATTTTCGAAATTTCGACTCTATGCTTACACTTTGTGCGAGCAGACCTAGGTTTAAAGTCTCATCCGAAGGACTGGTAAGGTAGGAAATAATATGATATGACTAAGCCGTGTGTGTATAAGCGTTTATTTATCCTCGCTGTATTGCACTAAGCATTTTAGCGAGCAGACCTAGGTTTAAAGTCTCATCCGAAGGACTGGTAAGGTAGGAAATACTTTTGAAATATTTCGATAATTAACCCAAATTCGGTCCTGGCTGGGATTGAACGCGCGATCCCTGGGTTACTAAGCCGCAATGCTAACCATTACACCACGGCGCTACCTTTAATATGACTAAGCCACGGGTGCACCAGGTTATATAGCAAAGACCACACTACAGACAGTATGCGTGACCAATCAAAAGTAAGATAAACCAAACACCAAAGCAACAAAGGCGACATATGAATATTGTAATGCAGATAACCTTACGATACAAGAACACAGGCAAGCGAATAAAAGTCACGTTGTTTAGAATAGATAATACTTTTGTTACAAATATCGTCTTTTTCTCTTTTTTTTTGCAATTTTCCCCATATTCATGTGACCTTTATTAGATATATGACAGTATGACGATTTTTCATTGATGGTCAATTATAATTATTAATTTAATGTAACATGTGTAAGAAACGAAAAAATATATATTGCAGTCTCGGTTTGACATGTTTGATTGAGACTATTTTTCTACTGTAGTTCAATGTGCTTTCTTGCATTGTTTGATAGTTATAGAAATTAAAGGGAATGTAGCGCCACAGCCAAACAAACTCTATTACTGAGAGTTCTGAAAAACTTGGAAAAGGGTGAAAGAATTATCAAAATCGGATGATAAACAAAAAAGATATGACCATTTAAAGGTTGTTCTAAAACAAATATGGGAACCGCCATTTTTAGAACTATGACGTCATAGTTCCATATTACCATATATGGAATATTAATTAATATCATTTAAAACGAAGAAAATCACTGCAAATGAATGATTTTTTTTAACTGGTGTTATAAATCATTATTGCCATTAAGTATTACATATTTTTCATACAGTTGATGTCATTTTTTCACTATAAATCAGTAAATTTTCATATTTATAAATATTCCATATATGGTCATTTAGAACCGTGATGTCATAGCTCTCAAAATGGCCGCTTCCATATCCGTTTTAACAGAAACTTTAAATGATCATATCGTCTTTGTTTATCATCCGATTTTGATAATTCTTTCAACCTTATTCAAGTATTTCAGAACTCTCAATAATAATGATGGTTTGGCTGCGGCGCTACATTCCCTTTAATATACATACTTTCACAAACATTATTTGTTTTAGAGTGAGGACTAATTCGATTAGAAAGACTGTGTTTAATTTGTATTACAACGTTTTTTTTCGTCATGAAAGTTCACTTACATATGTGTGCTAAATGCAAATACAGTCTTCTACAATATAATTTAAGTCTTCATAACTCTAAAACAAATTTGAATCTCCGGCTATATTTATCCCGGACTTAAAAACGGATATGGTTGTTAGACTGTGTATCAACATGATCAACGTCATTATAGTTTTCTTTATAATATTTCAACTTAGTATAAAGCATGATTAGTAATGTTATAATTGTTTCAATAGTTTTGTACCTGAACAAGATTACAGAGTTTCATAACATAATTGTTTATTAAACAACTCATTTCTATCACTCAAATAGTTATATATTATGTATATAGTTTACATTTAAACATAGTACATTTTAAAAGATATAACTCCTTTTGTAGTGTCCGCAGATCTTATTTCAATGTTACCCGTGGTAATTTTTATATTAGTTTTTTTGCTACAATTACCAAATATACCAAATATGTCTCACATGTTATATTAGGCAGCATATAGAAGTATGCATATTTTACCAATTAAATATGAAGTTTAACATTGACATTCCAGCTTTTTATTGGTGGAGGAAGACACCAGGTGAAAACCCGGGCATTTCTTCGTGCACGGGCGCGCACCTGAGTAGAACCACTGACGTTCCGTAAGCAAGCTGGATAGCTTGATACTCACATACTAAACAGTCCTGGCCCCATGTAGAATCAAACCCACAGCGGTGAGGGACATATGATTTCAAATCTAAGACCACTCGACCACGGACGACCCCAAGTTTATGTGAAGCATCATTATACGTTTGTTCGAATGGTGCACCTGTGGTCATAAATGCCCCCGCAATGGGGCTTATCAGTTTCATTTAACAAATCTTAAAATATCTTCTGAAAAAATACAAGATATAGAGCTGTGATATTTTGCATGTAACATCGTCTTAATATGGTCCTCTAACTAGTTTGTTCTAATGTTGACCCTGAGGTCAAATTTGGACCCGCCCCAGTGTCCTAATTATTCACACAAACTTTAATCAAGCATCATTTTTGATTTATGCTCCGGACAAAAAGTGTGACGCATGGACGCACGCACGGACGGGCGGAAAAAGCGGCGACTATATGCTCCCCCATAATAAACAATCTAGTGTCTTTAGTTACAATATATTTCATATCAAAAACTAAGGTAATATTAAATGAAAAGGAAAAAACTGTGATGGGGCCTCAATATAATGTATCTGTGGTAATCAGTCAGCGAGACGTAATCAGCTAAAAAGCATGCTATCATGGAACATGCTATCCATAATTTTTCAACGAATAAATGTGTCTTTAAATCATGAACATTTTGTTCCACTGGGCCTATATAAGTCACCTATACAAAAGGTAAGTAATGGTTACCGGCTAAGTACTAGGTGTTCATGCATTTGAAAGACCCGCGCACGTGCGAATTGTGACACCGAGAGCGCGAAGCGCTCGAGGTGTTACCGCACGTGCGCGGGTCTTTCAAATGCATGTACACCGATGTACGAGGCCGGTAACCGACTTACACAACGGCTCACAACCACACATGATGACAACAAACGAATACGATTCGGACGATTTCTGTAGTCAGGTCTTGGCTGATTATGACTCCGATAATGTACTTAGTCAAGCTTTAGACATGTATGAGGACTACGAAGATAATTGTTTTTCCTGACTCAAAACACATATAGAGAAGTACCCGAAGAGGAAAAAAGATATTATCGACATTTTAGATAAATCAATTGACGTTGCCGACATGTGTGAACCAGGAGGGCCATCCATGTATGTCAAGTTGAAGCAACACGAGTCAATCAAGGTAATGTTCGTTATTTAAGGTATATCAAATATGGCTGCCATGTAAAAATGAGCAAATCTATAAATATGAACGTTTCACTATAAACTACTGTACTCAGAATAAAAAATAAAAAATTGCAATTAGATCTATTTGTAAACTCATCTTAATTTTTATTTTATGCATCAAAGTGAAGTTTTCTTTTCCACATATTAAAAAAATAATTCCATGAAAGTGTTCATTATTTAGGTTAATTTCAGATACACAGATGAAATATCAATACCAGATATCCCCTCCCTCCCGAGTTGCCTTTCGACCACAAATGTCTTTAATATGACTGCAAATTTGGATTAAAACTGATAAAAAAAAAGAAAAAAAAAGTTCACAACCTACCACAAATTTTATTATAATTTGTATGAGATCCTAACAATAATAGTTTTAGTCTTGTTTTCTGATGGTATATACTGGCTATATAATTGATTATTCATTGAAAAATCGAATAGTCGAGCTGCGGTGTTCTCCGACAGCTCTTGTTGTGCACCTAATAGTTTTACATTCAAGATTCACATTCCAGTTTTTGGTTAAGACACCAGCTAGATGCAATAGAGCATTGAAACCTCACACATGTTTACATCTACATGACAGCGGCATGTTCCAATATGAATTACATTTACCTACTTTTTCTACATGACAGCGGCATGTACCAATAAGAATTACATTGACCTACTTTTATCACTTTGTTCATTTACATTGCTATCTTACATTACTCTTTTAGCATTAAGGTATGAAAGCACCAATTATTTTCCCCATAGACACCAATGTTAAAGTGTCACATATTAATGATTTGCTGCAAATTCAACTTAAGTATGGATAATGCAGCAGTGTAATGTTCTTATAGAAAACTATTTTTCCACTTGAAAAATCACCAGAAAACGTGGGGTCACAAGACATGTAAGAAAGTTCTTGTTTGTTTACTAAACAGGTCAAGGGTACAGCTGTTTTTATTGATCGACTGTTTTCATTGCTCACAAAGTGTAAGCATAGAGTCGAAATTTCGAAAATGTTCATCAGTGATCCAGTAAAACCTATTAATACGCTTCTTATACATATAACCACAAAATCGAATAGAAATGGGCAGTTTTCCCCTACTTATAATGCCCATTTCCATCGAAAAAGGAGGGATTACTTTTTATTATAGGAACTACATTCGACTACACCTCGGAGGTTTACATGTAATTGGTGGTGGTAAACCTATAAGAGGAGAAAACATGTTCAGATGTTTCTTAAATGAGGAGTTTTTGTTGTCATTTTCATTCCAAGCTTAAAAACACTTACTTCATGCAAATCGAATGATTATTTGCAGAGATATGGTCTTGTGAATACCAAGGGCAATAGTCTGAAATCGACAAAAGTCAGAGATATTTTTTTTAATTTTACACTATCTGAATTGTCATACCAAACGGCATTTCTTGTCCATACATCATATTAAATAGATCAAATGTTTAGAACATTCAATGGACATAAATAAAATATGCATTTTAGGTACAATTAGGACGATGAAAAGGCCAATTTATGTCGATTTTCATGCCAAATTTGATTTTTCAGTCAAATTCTTCAAAATTGGTGGTACCATACCTGATTATAGTAGCGAATACGAGCTTAATAATGCCAAAAATACCGCTAAAATCAGAATTGATACTAGCTGAACGCTACCAAGTCGAGTTTGAATGATAAGGAATAATATTTTATCTTTTACACAAATCTTCATTTTTCACAGTATCCTATTTTAGGGGGGTAGGGGAAAGATTTAGTGGTTTCATGCCTACCAAACCTGTTGTCATGCAAATTTAATTCACGAAAACATGTTGCAAACATGCAACCCTACATGTTGATACCAAAAAGACATAGTTCAACTGCAAACACTTCACCAAAACGTCATTTTAAACAAGAAAAAAAAATGAAACTCAAAATTACGGCTTTTATAGACAAAATTGGACTAAAAACGCTCAAAACCTATGTAATAAACTATGGAAAACTTATTTCTGAGCTTATTTTACCAATTGTTATCGGAAAAGTGTCTCTAGGTACGAATCTGAGCGAGTCCTAATTACTGCACGCATCTCTTATAGGTATGAAAGCACCAATTATTTTCCCCATAGACACCAATGTTAAAGTGTCACATATTAATGATTTGCTGCAAATTCAACTTAAGTATGGATAATGCAGCAGTGTAATGTTCTTATAGAAAACTATTTTTCCACTTGAAAAATCACCAGAAAACGTGGGGTCACAAGACATGTAAGAAAGTTCTTGTTTGTTTACTAAACAGGTCAAGGGTACAGCTGTTTTTATTGATCGACTGTTTTCATTGCTCACAAAGTGTAAGCATAGAGTCGAAATTTCGAAAATGTTCATCAGTGATCCAGTAAAACCTATTAATACGCTTCTTATACATATAACCACAAAATCGAATAGAAATGGGCAGTTTTCCCCTACTTATAATGCCCATTTCCATCGAAAAAGGAGGGATTACTTTTTATTATAGGAACTACATTCGACTACACCTCGGAGGTTTACATGTAATTGGTGGTGGTAAACCTTAAAGTTTTTTTTATTATCTCCATTTCGCAAATACCAAAAGCAATACAGCTTAAAACTTCAATCGCACTTACATCTATATTACATCCGTATGTTCCTACTTAAAGTATGTCAATATAAATGACCTTGACCTTCTGTTTGCACTTTGTGAGTTTTACATTCTAGTGTTTTATTATATCCATCACTCAGATACCAAAACCTGTACAGTTTTTGAACTTCATCTCACTTACATCCAGTTGAATTGCTGAAAATTTCATTCAAATCGATCAACATTAAACTTGTTAAATTAAAAAAATAACAGTACTACCCCAAAAAGCAAAAGTCACAATGTCCAACATTAGCGGCAATGCACACCTGACATCTACGCATATTGGGATATACCGGGTATTAGTTTTGTGACTTTTGCTTTTGGGGGTCGTACTGTTATGCTCTGAATTTAACAAGTTATTTATTCAGCAAATCAACTGTAGATATTGTTAAATAGAATAGATGAAATTTGTCATTTATCTCAGTTTATTTCCCTGTTTTGTTTTTAAAGTCGTTCAGTGTATGCATGCTTAGTTGAGCTCTATTTTTTTATTTTCTAACGCAATGTCAATGGGATTACAGAAATCCGAACTAACCTAAAATCCTGGATTTAGTACACGGACAGAGGCCATCATTGTGAAATGTCTGAAAAACACTTTAAAATTCCAATTATATGATTATTAGTCTTTGTCATCGGAAGTAATCGGTGCAACCCACCGCTACCCCGACACCACCCCATCTCTACCCCACCCCTCCCCACCCCACCCAAACCCAACCCACCACCCCCAACCCATCCCACCACACCCCACCCCTCCCACCCCAACCCTTTTTTTATAACATCATGTTACTTCTTAAAAATTCATATGACACAGCTTTTTTCTGTTTGTTTGTCAACTCTTTCTTAAGTTGCTCCCACTAAAATCTGACAAGTCGGGGTTCTCAGCTTTAAAAAAAAGTTGCGCCCCATGCCTTATCTCAAATCCTGGATCCGCCACTGTATATATACAAAGATCACATGTATCCTTGTTGAAAACACCTTTATTCATTTTATATGAACACCTGTGCACGTGCGGAGGTCAGGTAGGTATACGATATGAACACCCGGCACGTGCAGAAGCCATTCAAAAGTAGGTGTTCATGTTGGATACCGACCTGATACAAACAAAAGAGTCGTTGTGTAAATCAAAATATCGAGTTCCAGTTCAAACAAATTATGAAAGCATATCTACGGTCTAAAATTATAAAGTCGTAAGTGTTACGTAAGTGTTACTTACGACAACTGAGCAACATTCAGTCTGGTACCCGTTCTCATATCAGTTTGCTTAAGCAGGGTTTTATTCATGTCGTAAGTGAAAGCAGGTTAGCAGCCCGTTTTATGAAACATTGATCGTAAATCAATTTCTTTAAATGCTTCACTATAAATTACACTTTCCAAATAGACGTGATTTCATTTCATTTTCTTATACATGGTATATATCTGCACTACGTGTACACATAATTGTCTACATTGAACATGTTGAATCCTTCGTTAAAAAAAATAAACGATTTTAAAATTTAAGACTTATCGTAAGATGTTTTCATAAAACAGGGCCCTGCTGCTGCTGGTGGTAGATACGACCTTAAAATGTATAAAAAGTTGGGTCTTAACTGGTAGATACGATCGTATTATGTTATGCTTGCATATACATGATATAAAATGTGAAACTGCTACGAGTTTATATATCACGACCTTCTTTTCTTTTTTCTTTTTTTTACTTTCTTACAGTCCAGACTCTATTGTGCCCATCTCGGTGAACCGTGAGGATTGTCAAGTATGTCGGTGGAGAGACTATAAACCTTCGAACTACACATTATTTTTTTTTCTTTTATCGAATGAAATAACTTATATAAGTATATTGAGCATTGGGACTTATTATGTTTGTATGACCCAATATGTAATGATATATAAGGTACGGGGACATATAAAGGTTATGCGGAAATATGCATTTATTTGCGTGAAGAGCATGAAGAGCGTGCAGTGCGTGAAGAGCGTGCAATGCGTGAAGAGCGTGCATTGCGTGAAAAGAGTACATTGCGTGAAGAACATGCAGTGCGTGAAGAGCGTGCTTTGCGTGAAAGCGTGCCGTGTGTGAAGAGCGTGCAGTGCGTGAAGAGCGCGCAGTGCGCGCAGTGCGTGAAGCAGTGCGTGAAGAGCGTGCAGTGCGTGAAGAGCGTTCAGTGCGTGAAGAGCATGCATTGCGTGAAGAGCGTGCATTGCGTGGAGAGAGTGCAGTGCGTGAAGAGCGTGCAGTGCGTGAAGATATTAATTAATGATTAATAATACATTGTCATTTAAGTATATCAGTAAACTCGGTCGTAAATTATAAATTATCAAGGGACATGGTATCGGTTGAAAATACCAGATCGTTTCGTTGGTATCAGTATCGGTATCAGACCGATTTGTTCTTAACGGTATCGAACTCTGGTACTGAAACATTGTCTTTAGACTAGATCGTTCACATAAAACACTTTTTCTGAGAAGTTGCATTTTACAGTTGTGAAGTTATAAGCATCAAAAATATCTATAGAGGGTGAGATGGCTCAGTGGTTAGAGTTTTGACCTCTCACTCCGGAGGTCACGGGTTCGATCTCGCCCGGGAGCGTTCTCGGGGACTCTCAATAGAACACTCAATACTGGTTTGTGCCAAGGAAACGGACTCGAGAGATTCATACAAGCTTCTTCCCAATCGAGCTAAAAGAAATTAGAATAAAAACTAAACTAAAACATATCTATGCAATCGAGCGCCTTTAAGGATAAAGATATAGGACCTATGTAGTATTTGGACCAGGGTATATAAAGTCATATAAAAATAAAAATAATGGACACAATTTAAGTATCGTTTTTTAGAACCCAAGGTCTACCCTACCCGGTTAATTTGGTACCAGGAACATTAAATTCCAAACAAGATCTGATTTTAAAAATATATCGCGAACACACAAAGGGTCTGTAAAAAATGTTGCAAAGTCCATACAAAGTAACAGTTACGGACACATTCGAGTAACCAATAAAAAGATTATTATTTGTTTCGCAAACTTTCATTGTAAACGATAATTGTTGTTGATTGTTGATCTATTGTGAATTATCAACTGAGATAATAAGAGTTATGGTCGAATGTCATGGTTCGGCGATCATTATACGGGTTCGAACACTGCCATGGTCAAAAACTTCTTTTACAGAGTATATTTAAGGATTCCTATCCCTAATGAAACTCTCCGTTTGTATACTCTTCATTAATGCATTGATTATAATAGTTGATAAGGTGCTGTACTTGTACTCTTTAAAAAGATTTTGGGTCGTCGGTTCAAAACCCACTAAGGCAAATTATATTTTATATTTTGTTCTTTTATATTTTCATTATTTTGCTATTTTTCACATTCTCAACACATATTATCACTGATACGTTGATACAATTTATTAGAATCATATCATTGTTACCAAATCTACAGGAATATCACAAGTTGAATATAGATAATGAATAAAAATCGTACATTATCAGATTGAAATATGATTTTATGAAAATCTAAACGGTAAACTTTCTTGATTTTGGTCAAAATGTTTAAAAGAGTGCTAACATAAAACTGATGTAAGCAATATTTGATTTCCAATACATTGAACTGTGATACTGATTCATTTTTAACCGGTTTTCCTTTTTTCATTACCAAAAACACAACAAAACAAAAACATTTTGACCATAGTGATTCAGCGAATTTGGATCTCTAATAGTTTCTGAAGCCTTTGAAACATTATCAATTGTATTTAGAAATAAAAATGTTTCTGGTAGGCCTAAAAGAGACAAAATGAATGCTTATACAAGTACACAAACGGTTCTGTACAGACGGACGAACACTTGAAGATTGCCTCTGTCTATGCATTTATTAATAGGATAGCACTACATAATAAAAAATATCTACGTAAAGATATTTATTCGAACTTTGCTATTAATTACGATCTTCCAAAAATTACCATTTCGGCAACCCTTACCTACTTAGGACGAACAGACAGACGGACCGACACTTGTACTTCAGCACAAGTGTTTCGCTACATACAATATATTAAAAATATTATATATCCGCAATGTGTCTGTACTTACGTTGAAAGTATGCCTAAAATCTACTTTGAAGAACGCAAAATGTGCAGGAAAATGTCCTATTTCAACGCAGTAGTCGTAGTAGAAGTAGTAGTGGTCGTAGAAGTAGTGGTAGTCGTATCGGTAGAAGTAGTAGTGGTTGCGCTGTTAGTAATATTTGTAATAGTAGCAGTCGTGGTAACAGTGGTAGTTATAATGGTAGTTGCAGCAGCAGCAGCAGCAGCAGCAGCAGTAGTAGTAGTAAAATAATGTATGCAATTTTTTCTGTTATTGTGCGCTCCTATTTTAACTAATTTTGTATTTAGAGGGTGATAAGCTATATACGGAATGACCATGCCTTATCACCGTATAAAGCTTACTTTGGTGTGAGCCATATACGTAGAAAATATGAGATATATGCCTACATATAATACTATATTATTATGCGGGATACGCGTATTGTCATGCTTAGTGACTGACTGACATTTAATGACTGACATATGGTACTGTGTACTGGGCTTGGGTATTTATACTTAAAGTCACATGCCCGTCAACAACAGGCAGGTTTTAAAATCAACAGGCAGGTTTTAAAATCGATGCACATCGTTTCTAAGTCGACGAACGATAGGATATATATGTAACTAACTTATGTTGCGAATCCGCTCTATGACTACAATATTGTTATTGTTCGAAGCTTCTCATAAAGTCCTATGCATTACTGTATGGAAACAGCTCTCAATGAGCCAATGCTTATCTAATTTCACTGATTAGCTATAATAGCAATAAAACCATTAATCTTATCAAGGACATCCTAGTTGACCACATGTGGTCCATTAGGTCAATGCAGAGGTACTTTAAACAGATGTGAACTGGTCTGTTATTTATGAATCTGTCTTCGTGTGTGTATCATGTATACAAATACATGGGTACATTTCAAAATGTTTATATATTAGATGTAAATGTATATGCCAATTCTACAGATAAGACGTGTATCTGCGTGTAATTACGCATATTTTTCATCAAAACGCATTAAAAAATCGTCATTAAAGTATTGTTTGGACCCATTGCGTTACCTTATCATATTTTAGCAAAAATTGTTTTAAGAATACGCATTAGTATTAAAATGTAAATTCGCAATACAAGTTTTTTCACGCGTACATGAAATCTTAACTGGAGCACTGCATACGAGAGGTGTTCAACTTATAATTGAACACTTGTGTTTAAGATGTTATTTAATTTATATCATAACAAATGCGTGGTTTAATGATGTGAAACTGTCATTTAGAACGTATGCATTTAAAAATAATCTCCAATTTCACGCTGTTCGTTTTAAATTACATTTTGAATTAGGTGTACACTATTTTCTAGTTTTAAACCTATATGTTTCTGTTGCCGTGGTTAATTTGGTACCAGAAACATTAAATTCCAAACAAGATTTGATTTTAAAAATATATCGCGAACACACAAAGGGTCTGTAAAAAATGTTGCAAAGTCCATACAAAGTAACAGTTACGGACACATTCGAGTAACCAATAAAAAGATTATTATTTTTTCGCAAACTTTCATTGTAAACGATAATTATTGTTGATTGTTGATCTATTGTGAATTATCAACTGAGATAATAAGGGTTATGGTCGAATGTCATGGTTCAGCGATCATTGTACGGGTTCGAACACTGCCATGGTCCAAAACGTCTTTTACAGAGTATAGAAGCTTTCGTAATTTAACATAGTTGAATTTCATGTTAAATTTTGCTGAAATCTTGAAAATCGCCACATTTCAAAAAAAGGCATATGACACTTTGTTTACGTTCAGACATGGACATAGCAGAATACTATAACCTTAAACCACAATTTAAAAGCATTTGTCTTAAAATTTGTATTCCAGTTATTTTTATAATTAAAGATTTTTGCTTCAAAATGTCATTCTCAACCTTTTTTTCAAAAATACGGATGCAGCAACATTAGGAAGCACATAATATTGCATGTCATAATGTTCATATCGAAGTAAGCATTAGACTTGACATTAAGATCAACATATTCGTCGAGAATTTCAAGATAGTTGATTCAGTTACACATTGAAAGTGTTCACTTATAAGTTGAACAGCTCTCGTATTTAATCAAAGTGGGTATACATATATTTATGTATATAATATACATATATGTAATCAAAGGGTGTTTATAATATACATACATCTGTAATAGAAGAGTGTGTATATAATGTACATGTACATGTATCTGTAATCGAAGTGTGTATATTATATAGTGTACATATACATGCATCTGTAATCGAAGTGTGTATATAATGTACATGTACATTTATCTGTAATCCAAGTGTGTATATAATGTACATGTATCTGTAATCCAAGTGTGTATATAGTGTACATGTATCTGTAATCGAAGTGTGTATATAATGTACATGTACATTTATCTGTAATCCAAGTGTGTATATAATGAACATGTATCTGTAATCGAAGTGTGTATATAGTGTACATGTATCTGTAATCGAAGTGTGCATATAATGTACATGTACCTGTAATCGAAGTGTGTATATGATGTAAATGTATCTGTAATCGAAGTGTGTATATCATGTAAATGTATCTGTAATCAAAGTGTGTATATAATGTACATGTACATTTATCTGTAATCCAAGTGTGTATATTATGTACATGTATCTGTAATCCAAGTGTGTATATGATGTAAATGTATCTTTAATCGAAGTGTGTATATAATGTACATGTACATTTATATGTAATCCAAGTGTGTATATAATGTACATTTATCTGTAATCGAAGTGTGTATATAGTGTACATGTATCTGTAATAGAAGTGTGCATATAATGTAAATGTATCTGTAATCGAAGTGTGTATATAATGTACATGTACATTTATCTGTAATCGAAGTGTGTATATAATGTACATGTATCTGTAATCGAAGTGTGTATATGATGTAAATGTATCTGTAATCGAAGTGTGTATATCATGTAAATGTATCTGTAATCAAAGTGTGTATATAATGTACATGTATCTGTAATCAGAGTGCGTATATAATGTACATACATATGTAATCAAAGTGTGTATGCAGTGAACATGTACATGTAATCGAGTGATTGATTGAATTGGGGTTTTACGGCACACCAACACAAGAAAGGTTATATGACGCCAAACAAGGATGAACATGCCAGGCTCATCCTCCATTTACATCTGGATAAAATATGGAGCATGGGCATAGAACCTTTTAACCTGCAGAACTGCAGAGTTGCTGCAAATTCTATTTTTGACACTCCATTTAGGATGGAGCCACGTTTCCACACTTGCATATGCAATGTCATTAAGAAAAATGACAAGTGGAAGGGGGTGGGGTGGGGTGGTCCTACCCCTCTGCCTCTAGCGGGATTTGCAGTGGTTGTAGTCTACCCCGGCAACCACACGGGGATGTATCTGTAATCGAAGCGCATATATAATGTACATGTATTTATAATCAAAGAGTGTGTATATGTTGAAATCATGTGATAAACGTCACAGACGGGCAATGACAGGATTAATTTATTGTTACAAGAATATGTATATGAAATGTACCGCATATAATAAATGCGGAAAATGGTGCTTTTCTCAGGAGTGTTTATTAGGATCGCAAACATTGCCGAAAATAAGATACATAAGATACAACGGCTTGACAGTAGCGTTTTTTTATAATTCATAACTTTCAAATGACATCATCAAAATAATTTGACCAATCAGTGATCAATCAAATAAAAGACCTCCACATTCTGGTAAGGGTTAGACTCGGTGTTTATCATTGGTGCTCAACTGACTTTAGCCCTTTATACAACTAGTTTGTAGTGATAATTATATTAAACGATTAATTTTTTATGTATATCTATGTATTTTCTTTTGGTGTTGTCTGATTTTAAAACACCAATATGGATACATTTAATTTAAATCATGGTCTAATATTTTCTTTTTTCATATAGATATTGAGGATAAAGTCCGAGTAAACCCCTTTATTTTCACCTTCTGAATATCTCAACCTACCGGAAGTTGACCAGATGTGAAAGTTATGAATATCATATATTAGTTATAATTGGAAAAAAAGTTTTCTCGTAAAACACCATCTAATATATTTACAAACTCTAACAATGATGATACTAATTTGAATGGAAGTTTAAATAGTCTATAGCTGGTTTTATATTCAACATATATTTGATAAATAGAGAATACATTGTAGTTGAACAAGTAAGCATACAAGTTGAAAATGTTAATAATAATTTAATCAAAAAAATGGAAAGTAAAAACAATTATAAGCATATATTTAATACATATAATATTGATGTGAACTTCTTACTATGCTTGGAAGAGGAGAGCATGTGTTTGTTATTCACACATTTAGAATTTGTGGGAAATTAAATTACAATCTTGTGTTTCAAACATTTAAACTGTTTCTCAATTCTGCTTCGTTTTTACTTAAAGGCCGAGATTGGTAGACCAGGGGATCTCTCCGATGATTGGCACTGGTCATTAACACCTGCCAAGTTAGGGCTATAAATCTGTGATTATCTGTGATTATAATGGCCCAAGAGCACACACCACTGAATGATAACATCTGTATAAATTCCTGTGGTTAGTTCTGTATTTCTGGGAGGAGAAATGAAGATTCTAACAGCAAACTAAACTGATTGCATAATTTTATATAATAAAGTCATACAACTATTCTTCAAAGATACACCATCGACTTTAATTAAATATGCACAAATACTATTTTAATAATGCGATATGATTAATAATGTTTTTTTTTCATGCTTTCTGACATACTTCTGACTTCTTACATCATCTTACACCAGACCACTTACTCTCTCATAGACATCACACATAGAGTACTGGTCCTCTAATCTGGAGGAAATATTATCAGCATGTGACCTTTGATATTAATACACCCATATTATTAATTATTACCATAATACATACTTTCTCAGTTGGTAACAATACCTTACAATGAATAACATTATGTGAACTTAAATAAATGTCAAATCACCTGGATTTATTTTGCAGTCAGCTTATAGATAGATCATACACTTTATTTCCTCTTTCGAGATTTCCATACATATACACATATACAATGGTAAGCGTTAACAAATTAATTAACTTTCAATTGGAGAGAGAAAATAGTAATGACATAAGGTGAACGTATAAAGTAACTATATTACATAATTGTCTCTGATTTATATAGGAAATACTGGGAATAGAAAAGCTATTTATCATGCAGATATGCACTTTTCTGCCTAATAAAGGGGTGACCTATTACATTTTGCTTTAATTAGGCACTGGCCAATAAAGCAAATCAATGCGGAATCCCTCGGCGTTTATTGTACGTAACGTTATCTGACGTCATGCACGTAATTTTGCCTGACGTCATAAAACAAACAAAAAACAACAACATGGCGACGTCCTCGATAAGCGTACCATTCTAAGAAATAGGTAATAATAGTAATTCATACAGAAAATATGGATAATTTACATGATAAATAGAATATTATGTCAGTGCCTTTTACTATCAAGTTTATTAGGCTCGGCACGAAAACGAAGAATGGCTAAAAAAAAAGAAAAGAAAAAAAAAGACATTGACATAATATTCTCTATATCTACTCGTTTGCTCTACTGGGAAATGTCTCCCAATGGGAGATATTTCCCAGTACGGAACATTGCTCGGCCTTTTCCGTCAGTGGCGGAAATGCCCAATGACGTTCCGATTGTTTTACGGACGACTTCGTCAGATTCCGTCACTAGGAATAACGATTACGGAAATTAACGAAGAGTTCCGGTTCCACTTGTCGTAACGTCGTCTTGGATGATGTAACGTTGTCTTGGCGTTCTCGTGCAAACTGGTGTAAAAAGGCGTGAATCATTAGAAATATTAATAAAATATCATTTTAAATTATGTAATATATAGTTTATAACCAGTGTTTTTGAGATACTGAAAATATCTCAAAGTATTATAGAATTATATAGTACTATAATGTTATGTTTGATCGGTATACACACAGGTACGCGCGCACACACGTACATACGCACATGCATACATACACACGCACATACCTGCTCATACGCGCGTCCACATATACACACTACCTATATACAAGCATGTGATTCTTAATATTAACAAACACGTACATATACAGACACAAAGATAAACTGTATTTATTTTATGATATGCAATGAAATATCGTATTTTATCAGTGAAATAAAAGTGTTATTCCACACTGTGGACTATAGAGTTTTATTTCACAGTAGCTGCCGGGACTACTTCTGTTGTTCTACTGTAGTTGCCTATATTTTTTTGGTAAATTCATAAAATAAAAAGAAAAATTGTTGTTTTGTCGTGAATAACATAGTTTTCTCACTTCTCGATGAAATAAAATATGTTATTCACTCCAAAACAACAGATATCCTCTATATATATTACTATTTCTCGCCGAAACGAAATACAAGGAACTAGTTACATATATACAAGCAGAAAATATAAATTGACATTTATAATATGTTGTTGTCTGAGATAAGTCATACAGCGTGATGTTATATTCACGTAATTACTATTCTTGTTACGCTTAATAAGTAATAGCAAAATGAATTAGCTAATACCGAAGCATTGTGGTGTAGTGGTTATAGTGTCTGCCTTGCATTCGGGAGGTCGTGGGTTCGAGTCCCCTGACCGCGTCATACCAAAGACTTTAAAAATGGAGTAGTTACTTGTAACCCATGCCTGACAAGCAAATAATGGTTAGTACTACGACTGGTCAAAAACCGTCTGGTCAACCCGGTGTCAGAATAATGTGTCTGGGTGGGGTATCACGTACTACGGCGTGGTATTCCAGTGTGGCAGCACTATATCTGCTTCAAGTAGACTGTAGATAGATACATAGCACTACACACAATCACTCACGCAATAGTCCAGACATAATGCCGAGCCAACGGGGGATTCTTCCCGGGGGCTCATATGGTAGAGGGATTTTAAACCTTAGAAATCATCATCATCAATTAGCTAATGTATATTATAACATATATTCAAATTATGCACTTATTATATATGAACAGACTGTAGATCCCGTTGGAGCGGTAAAAAAAAAAGAAATAAAAAGAGACAAGAAGCCCAGCTGCACAACATTGTGTATTTGAAACGGGAAATTATGCCAGACTGTGTACTTACATTTACAAGAGGATTATACCCGAACCCAGCTGGACAGCTCTATATGGGTCTTATGTGGGAATGATGTTATGAATATGTTCATGTTTTAATTTTGTATGTGTGGGTGTGTTGTGTATGTGTGTGTGTGTGGTGGGGTGGGGGGAGGGGGGAAGTGGGAGGGTATAACCCTCTTGTAAATGTTAGTAAATTAAGTAAAATTTCCAAAGAAAATATCATAACAATTACTATCGTTTGTATTAACTATTGCTTGTTTAGTGCTATATCTTGCAGAACTGTCTATGTTTTTTGCATTCGTATATTTCTTCAGCCTGTCAATCTATTCCAGTGAATGCACGGACAATTGTAAACGTGAAAATCTTATTGACTATTTTGTATTATTTCGACTTGCAAATGTGTTTTAAAAATGTTATTGACCTTTTTGTATTATTTTACTGTTGAGAACCTTAGGGAAGATTGGACCATGTCCAACTGAGTTTACTCGATAATAAATTCATTATTATTATTATTATTATTATTATTAAACAATACATGTATACATAACAATCAATTCAATATTCATACAATATGTTTTTATGTGGTAAATGAGTGCTGTTACCAATTTAGTTTAGAACACAATGTAGTACAACCTTCAATAGATTACATTTATTGATATCAGTTATATTCACCAACACAAATATTTTATTGCAAGATTATTTGCACTTTGTTAATTCTTAGTTCACCTTTCATTGAGTCAGCATTGATTCACATAAAACCATAAAACATTCTGGATCAGGAATTTATACTGTAGTAGCAGACACATGGTGATAATGGGGTGATAATGGGGTCAGTTAGGAGGTCGGAGAGTAATTTCTTTACAATTACTGTCAATCATCCAAGAGTTGCAATCTCGGCCTTTAAAACTGCTTGCATGGAATTAAACCAAAAACAAATAATTACGATTTCAATTTTCTTCTTTATTTTACCTTTTTGTTAAAATTATTATTGACACAATATCATAAAAAGTTAGTAAGATGAAAACAACAATTGCTTTAACTATTCTAAGAATTAACATTTATGATTGAATAAATGCAAATTAATAGCAAACTAACGGGACACCGTGACCTTTTAATCGATCAAGATTGTTGTGTATTCCTTTAATATGGTGTCCGGTTTTGGCCAGATACAATGTCGCATTGTCGTGGGCTGACAATGTGACACCCAACAATACGACATCACGACATTGCGATACGACAATGCAACACGGCGATACGACAACGCGCCATTGCGATGGTATGTCTGATGGAAAACTTCATCTCATTTGCCTCTGACGATGCTATCCCAATGTAACACCAGTACCCTTTTATATTACATACATCTATAGTCCTGAAATAACCTAACACTAATTGTGTTAAAATAGTAATTGTGTTAAACTCGCATTTCGTTAGACATATTACATTTGAGGGTCCAGAATGGAAACTCCAAATAAAAATTACCTACGGATAAAACTACGCCAAATCGCCAGAATATTGTATGGCTATCAATGGCTATCAATTACTCATGGCAATTAATAAGCTATCGGCTAAGTGATTTACGAACGTTTAATGATACCGATTTGAATGCATATTCCTTCTGCCGGAATTTGGCGGGAATGCAATTTCCGCCACGCCATTAGTACGTAACCAATATTGAGACCTTCTAAATGCTTAAAAAAAGATCGAACTGTTGAGAATGTTTATTTTTTATTTATTTGTTTTATTTGTTTGTTGTTGCTGTGTTTATTCGTTTGATTTTTTAAGCCGTGCTGGTAACATTTTACGGCAAAATTATATGTATACTTGTTTTAGGGGTTGTGCATTTGTTTCATTAATAAATATATTTAAAAAACATTGACGACTAATGATATTGATATGAATCATATTTAACACATGCTTAATAATAGTATAATATGCGTAAATAATCATGGTTACCAAGTTTCTATGTATAAATGTAAATCAACAAATGTCCGTCAAAGAATGTTTTACTATCCGAAAATAACTTGTTGGCGTTATTTTGAACGCAGTAATAAACTAAACAAGTTATTTCAACAAAACATCGTGGTAAAACAAATAGTGAATTCGTCACAGCCTGTTGTTCTTTTAAGAATACATTACTATGCGAAAATAACTGCCGGGCCGAATATGAAATCCTATTTAATAACAGATTACCGGCAAAATAACTTGTTTGCGTTATTTTGAAAGAACACTGTAATAACCTAAACACGTTATTTCAAAGATTTTGATATGAATCATATTTGACACATGTTTAATAATAGTATAATATGCGTAAATAACCATGGTTACCAAGTTTCTATGTATATATGTAAATCAACAAATGCCCGTCAAAGAATGTTTTACTATCGGAAAATAACTTGTTTGCGTTATTTTCTATCGCAGTAATAAACTAAACAATTTATTTCAACAAAACATCGTGGTAAGAAAAGTGTATTCGTCACAGCCTGTTGTTCTTTTAAGAATATATTACTATGCGAAAATAACTGCCGGGCCGACTGGGAAAACCTATTTAAAAACAGATTACGGGAAAATAACTTCTTTGCGTTATTTTGAAAAAACACTGTAATACCATAAACACGTTATTTCAAAGATTTTGATATAAATCATATTTAACACATGTTTAATAATAGTATAATATGCGTAAATAACCATGGTTGCCAAGTTTCTATGTATATATGTAATTCAACAAATGCCCGTCAAAGAATGTTTTACTATCCGAAAATAACTTGTTTGCGTTATTTTGAACGCAGTAATAAACTAAACAAGTTATTTCAACAAAACATCGTGGTAAAAAAAAAGTGAATTCGTCACAGATTGTTGTTCTTTTAAGAATATATTACTATGCGAAAATAACTGCCGGGCAGACTATGAAAACCTCTTTAATAACAGATTACCGGAAAATAACTTCTTGCGTTATTTTTTAAAGAACACTGTAATAACCTAAACAAGTTATTTCAAAGACTTTGATATGAATCATATTTAACACATGTTTAATAATAGTATAATATGCGTAGATAACCATGGTTACCAAGTTTCTATGTATACATGTATATATGTAAATCAGCAAATGCCCGTCAAAGAATGTTTTACTATCCGAAAATAACTGGTTTGCGTTATTTTGAACGCAGTAATAAACTAAACAAGTTATTTCAACAAAACATCGTGGTAAAAAAAAAGTGAATTCGTCACAGCTTGTTGTTCTTTTAAGAATATATTACTATGCGAAAATAACTGCCGGGCAGACTATGAAAACCTCTTTAATAACAGATTACCGGAAAATAACTTGTTTGCGTTATTTTGAAAGAACACTGTAATAACCTAAACACGTTATTTCAAAGATTTTGATATGAATCATATTTAACACATGTTTAATAATAGTATAATATGCGTAAATAAACATGGTTACCAAGTTTCTATGTATACATGTTTATACATGATATATGTAAATCAGCAAATGCCCGTCAAAGAATGTTTTACTATCCGAAAATAACTTGTTTGCGTTATTTTGAACACAGTAATAAACTAAACAAGTTATTTCAACAAAACATCGTGGTAAAAAAAAAGTGAATTCGTCACAGCTTGTTGTTCTTTTAAGAATATATTACTATGCGAAAATAACGGCCGGGCAGACTATGAAAACCTCTTTAATAACAGATTACCGGAAAATAACTTGTTTGCGTTATTTTGAAAGAACACTGTAATAACCTAAACACGTAATTTCAAGAGTTTGATATGAATCATATTTAACACATGTTTAATAATAGTATAATATGCGTAAATAACCATGGTTGCCAAGTTTCTATGTATATATGTAAATCAACAAATGCCCGTCAAAGAATGTTTTACTATCCGAAAATAACTTGTTTGCGTTATTTTGAACGCAGTAATAAACTAAACAAGTTATTTCAACAAAACATCGTGGTAAAAAAAAAGTGAATTCGTCACAGCTTGTTGTTCTTTTAAGAATATATTACCATGATTACTATGCGAAAATAACTGCCGAGCAGACTATGAAAACCTCTTTAATAACAGATTACCGGAAAATAACTTCTTTGCGTTATTTTGAAAGAACACTGTAATAACCTAAACACGTTATTTCAAAGACTTTGATATGAATCATATTTAACACATGTTTAATAATAGTATAATATGCGTAAATAACCATGGTTACCAAGTTTCTATGTATACATGTATATATGTAAATCAGCAAATGCCCGTCAAAGAATGTTTTACTATCCGAAAATAACTTGTTTGCGTTATTTTGAACGCAGTAATAAACTAAACAAGTTATTTCAACAAAACATCGTGGTAAAAAAAAAGTGAATTCGTCACAGCTTGTTGTTCTTTTAAGAATATATATTACTTGTTTGCGTTATTTTGAACGCAGTAATAAACAAGTTATTTCAAAAAAACATCGTGGTAAAAAAAAGTGAATCACAGCCTGTTGTTCTTTCATGTCTTTTAAGAATATATTACTATGCGAAAATAACTGCCGGGCAGACTATAAAAACCTCTTTAATAACAGATTACCGGAAAATAACTTGTTTGCGTTGTTTTGAAAGAACACTGTAATAACCTAAACACGTTATTTCAAAGATTTTGCTATGAATCATATTTAACACAATAATAGTTTATTATTATTATTATTAAGAACACTGTAATAACATAAACACGTTTTTTAAACAACATTTAAATACTGACCGTCGTGGTCAGACAACAGGTAATGCAAATAAAATATATTGCGCATTCGTCATGTTCGTCACAGCTTCTTCGTTTAATAATCTATTACTGTCCGAACATAACCGCTTTGCATTATTTTGAAAGAATATACTGTATATCCGAAAATAACGTGTTTGTGTTATAAACGAATCTTATTCACTGCCCGGTTAGAAAAGAGGAAATGAAAACTTATGCATTCTTTCGCCGTTTCGTTTAAGAATATACTACTATTACCGATTACTATCATGACTATCGGAAAATAATTGTTTGCGTTATTTTGAAAGAACGCTGTAATAACCTAATAATAGATTACTGGAAAATAACGTGTTTGTGTTATTTCGAAAGAACACTGTACATGCTGTAATACCCTAAGTGTAAGTATAATCATGGTAATATAAGTATAAACTGATAAAAAGGATAAAACTTACTTAATTACACTCATCAACTGTTTCATGCCTTATTCATGTTAGGTTTAGGAACAGTTTGCAAATCGGTATAGTGTCTTACACAGTAAAGTCAGAGACGATACACATGATAGATGTCGTCTCGAATAATCAGGATAATACCCACGATGTTATCATACTTACTTCTATTTGCGTTTCTTAAAAAAAAGTAAAATAGACAGATAGAGGACGTGTGTTTAATCTCATAATATTGTGATTTAAGATGCAAGTTATTTTAAAACTCATAATAAAACCACATTTTAGGTTTATACTAATTAACGTATATCATGTATATAAAATCAAAGAGTATTTGTGATGTCGTTTGCATTTAAGAATACTTTTGCCTTCTTGTTTGTCTGTTTGCGTGTTTGATTCAGTGTTTTGTGGTTGAATGTCCTCCTTGAATGCTACATTCCCTGTCCGATCTTTATATATTTCTTTACCAATACACTAATGTACACTATATATACTATACATAGCGAATGGCTCTCACTATTTATTTAAACTGTCTACGACCAACATGTATAATACGGCTATAAACTGTAGAAAACATAAATCACCAGGGTGAGAAAAAAGAAACGTGGCTAATGTACAAACTGTGTATGTCGTTACCACGAGACAATTAAATTTCATACCAACCCCCGTCACACATTTTAATTTGCATGCAAATTATTATTGAATTCAAATTAAGGGGAATAAGCGAGTAAGGAAATTTGATTAAGTCAAACGTTGTTAAAAGAGTTACACCCCTTTGAAAATGTATAGCAAATTTCAAATTATGATCAAAGGGAGACAACAGTTGTTTCTTTACGAAAATAACGCATTTAAGATATTACGAAAATAACGTGTATACGTGACACCCCTGACTGGTAAACGAGTTTTGATTCTCATTAATATTTAGTTGAAGGTTTTTGGACAATTACATCATGTGGACTTGTCACGTAGTTGTTTTCGAAGCATTTATTTTCGTATAAGATAATATCTTTACACATATGGAACTAGTTAGGTATGACACTACAGTTTATAGACAAATTGTTGGAATCCCAAATGAGAACGAAATGTGCACCTCTTGTTACAGATTTGCTTTTGTTTTGTTATGTTAGAGGTGCATATTTAGTCTTTTACCAGATACGCTTAGGCAGATGTAATCGAAGCCTTTTATTATACCTCTTTGTATATGGATGATATACTGGACAGTTTTTAACCATTTCTTTTCTACTATGATTACTACATATACTTTTTTTCCTAAAGAACTTCACACAAAAAAAGCTAATATTTCTCATAGTTGCTATACCTTCTTTACTCGAGTTACATCTCGCGGTTGAAACTGAGAAATAATAAGCAAACTCTATAACAAGAGAGATCATTTCAATGTTGACACTGTTAAAGGCACGACTAGAGAATACTGAAGAACAACATCAAACGTTACCGTCCTTTCAGGATTTAGGTAGTCGTCACAATCAAGTGGAAAGTAAAGCGGTGAACTGTAATTGGGTCAACCACTAAACATGCAGTGCATTGCAAAATAATAAGGTGACAACCTCCTTTCATAAGCCTTTTAACAGTAATAATTACCCATATTTACCAGGGTCACCAAGTGACTCTGTCAACGTCTTAGAAAATAGTCTGCGATTACGTCATAATTTGTCACATGACCATAGCTAAAATATCAAAATAGTTATCAGAAATCAACTCCGCGACCTGACACCACTAATGCTATGGGGTGGTGCTGAGTGGTAAACAATCGAACGGAACTCCGCTTACTTTGGACATTATTGATGAATTTAGGTTAGTATTTTAATTTTATGTAGTCTGTTTAGAGCTATGAAATTTTAGAAAGCGATGGTAAGAACAAAAGCTATACTGTAACCCTATGGAAAACGCAATGGTGGAGTCCATTTTGATTGTTTTAACGGCGGAGTGATATGCCAAGGAATACATTTTATTCTACCGCAGTATAATGCTGAACAGACAATAGTGTTTATTCACTACAATACATATTGAATAAGAGCGATAAGCTTGTCTTTGAAAAGGTTTGTGTGACACTTATTGCATTATTTTTTAAGAAAGTAATAACGAACAAAATATATTAATCCAAGAGTTAGCATAAGCTTTAGCACAATATTGTGTTACGTGATCTACAACGGCAGTAAAACAGGACGTTATACCTTTGGAGATGTTTGTAGTGGTGCAGACACAAGAAAGTGAGCTTTATTATGCTGTTTTTGTAAATTAGGAATTCAGTACAGAGTAACTTTTCATATACTCCAGCTTTAATAGTTCTTCATTGAGTTTTTTATCCGGACAGACCTTTGCAAAGGTTTATTATCATAACCCTGATTTACTTTTAAAAGTATTGTCAGAACTCTTCTGCTACATGGTCTGTCACTACGTGAATACTATGGTGACTACATGTACATACTTTTTAAGATCGTTGGTCATTATCACATTCATACAATCTGTGTTAAACTTGTTAACAAACATAACAAAATAGGTTATGACCCTATCATTCTGCAACTCACTGAATGTTTAGATGTTGACCCATTTACAGTTCGCCGCAATGCTTTACAATTAATGTTGCGATGACCCAACAGAGTGTGAACCCTATGATGAATTCTACTCACAGGCATTTATTACTATATATAGTATAAAAGGCTAGAGAGAATATAGTTATAGTATATGTATACAGTAAAGGGCCTTCTTTATCTCTCTATCTCTATCCTTCTATACTATATATCGTAATGAATGCACGTGCTTCTACCTAAATAGGACAAGGGATGGTAACGCCTAATATTTTACTTTAATATTGTCTTATCGTCAATATTGTCTTATCGTCATCAGTTTGTTGTTGTCCTGGCTTCTAACAAGTATTTGCTTTGTGGCTTTCTATCATTTTATATTCATATATACATGATCATTTTGTGTTATAGTTATATTGCCTACTAATTGCTACTAATACTGCCTAGTTTGTAAGGGATATAGCTCGGCTGGTCGCATTTTATTGCAATGAAACTAGGGTAAGAGTGAGGTTTGGTGCACTCTAGAACCTGGTTTAACCCCATCGGCCTTTATGTCACTGACCATTCCAAGGAGGTACCCATATTTCCAACCGTTTGTGTTTGCCATTTCGCATACTTTGCTCTTTTCTATCCTTGTGATTGGTGTTTGTTTCAAATACGTGTGTTTGGTTGACTGACTGTGTTCTGTGAATATTATATTTCCTTCTCGACTTTTATACCATAACTGATTTCTGACTCGAAATAGGATATAGATCACATTTAGTGATACTTGTAGTTTTAAACTGTAAACATGACTCTATTACACTATTTAATATATTGGGTCTCATGGATCAAGGCGACACAATCCGTAGGAAAGTATTCAAGTATTATTTTATGATGTGTTTGAGAAACGTTGAAAACCTTCTTAACCAGAAGTTGCCTGTTCAATCAATCAGACCTAGAATTGAAACTCAAGGTCACAGAAACACCAATGTTAGTTGGACAAAAGTGCAAATTTCAAATAAATCATTTATATAGTATTCAAGATGTTTTTGAAGAAACTGTCAGATATAATACCCAAACATTGACGTCGCTCAATCGCCTTCCAACGAAACTAGTCAATAAAAAACCCTTTATTTTTCTGATAAATACAATCATCTGACTGTGACAAAAATAGTGAACCAATTTGGAAATTAACAATTTGACAAGACAGTAATTGCAGTAACTACTATTCTATTTTCAAGGTTAATTAAAGGTCAATAACTGTATTAAGAAATCTAAAAGGTACCATCGAACGGATTCTAAATATCCGCCAGGAAGTTAATGTTATTAAGACTTCACACTAAACGATATGGTTTAAACACTACACAATTAAAGATAGTTGTTGCAATAATCATATTTTCTAAGTAAATTAAGGGCCATACCTCTATTCCAAAACATTATTAACATTTACTGGTATCCTGTTTGTATATAAAATGTCCACCCAAAATGTTGTTTAATTATCAACAAATCTTGATTAATCAACATAAACTCAACACCCAAATGTATTTTCGTAGATAATCAGGGGCCATAACTCTATTTAGAAAAGGCAAAGGTCCACATTGATCGTAAAGAAGTGATGTCTGTTTGATATAAGGCTTCACAGCAATTTCAGTTAAAATCCAAAATAAGATAAAGAAGTTATAAAAACCTTGCACCTAAGCTTTACCCAAAATGTATATTTTTGTTAAGTAACTCAGGGTTCATAACTCTATTCTGAAAAGGAGAAAATCGGCCTTGCGCGTAAGAAAGTGGCATCTTAACGATATAACGCTTCACAGTAAAGTTGGTTTTAACCGAATTTTTTTTACATAAGTTATTAACAACGTGCATGAAAGCTTCAGCCAAAAGGTGGATGCCCGTCCCACCCTCCACCCATCTGAATGCCATCCTCAATTCTTAAATCGCTTTTAAATTAATATTTTTTTTTTTTGAAAATTGCATTCTGCATTAACAGAATATAATCAGGCGTGCTTATGTCTTATTTATGTACAAAACAAAATCATATCGCTAAAATATAAACTTGTACACATTTTTTCTTTGAATATAAATATTTTCTTATCACTTACGGGCTTCCGTAGAAAACGCGTTGGTGTTACGAAATCCAAAGAATACCATTAATCCATACAGTGGTTTCGTATATAGCACAGTTTCTGCTATTGATATGCAAAAAAAGCACGAGTATATCTTTCCGGGTAAACCAAAAGTGTTTTTTATGCACGATACGAGAAGTTGGGTCCCAGCCTAATATGTAGGCTAGCGTTCTCGGTGATGTGATGTGTAGAAGCCGGGCACGATAGCGCACTTGGTGCAAGATGTGAACAACTGGGTCATGATACTTGGGTAGGGTAGCGTGCTATGAATTGCTTGGGTAGGATAGAGTGCCCAGTGTTAAGAGACAGTTATAGTATTGGTACATGTAGGATAGCGTGCTCGATGTTAGGAGGAATTAGTACTTTGGGTAGGATAGCGTGCTTGGTGAGGTGTGGATAGCTGGGATAGGAGTGAGTGTTCGGACGAAGGTTGTGTGAATACTTTGGATAGGATAGCGTGTTGGGTTCTAGGTTGTGTGAGTATCTGAGCACGATTTACCATCTCAGGAACCCACACCTTCTAACACCTGTGAATTGTTTCGAGTCGCCGCCCGACACTCGGATGGGTCAAGACGGACTCCATAAAACCAGTCGCGTGATTTTGTCTTTTTGCTCGGCGTTCTGACTATTTGTCGTCTCTTCGCTTGGCGTTATTTCTCCGGGCGTTTTTTCTTTTTTTCGTTATTTCGCTTGGCGTCTTTTCGCCTGGCGTTATTTCGTTTCTTCGCCCGGCTTTTTTTCGTCTTTTCTTTATTTCGCTCGGCCTTTTTTCGTCCTTTCGTTATTTCGCCCGGCGTCTTTCCGCTCGGCGTTATTTCGCTCGGCGTTATTTCTCGGCGAAATAACGAAAAGACGAGATGGCACATATCCGCCACCATAATAATAAGTGTTTAAAATCCATGTATGTTTTACATGTTAAAGCTACACAGTCTCTATATCAATCGATTTCTTCTTTGTAGGCGTGTCTTTATTTGTAACTTCATGTTCACTAGCTCATGTCGAAATCGGGTATTTAAGCGAGCAAATATAACGCTGGACATAATTTATTGTATAGACATCGACCAGTACGCATCGTACCTGTACACAGGTAGCACTATGAGTTACAGAAGAAAAAAAGCCTCTTTCGGGACTCGAACGCACGACCTTCTGATATAAGTCAGGTGCTCTATCCACTGAGCTATAACGCTTCTTAAATAAATGGTATACTAACTATCATTTATTTTAAAATAACTTAACCTATTTGAACGCAACTCAAGATGAATCGATAGATATATAGTCCGTCTTGTCGTACGTGTAAATTAACATTGCCTAGCGTAATACTATATGTTTTCAATATGAAACTAATATTCCGCCTCCAAGCAACCATATCTCGACTTGTTAGTTAGTGCTTGATGAGTTAGTATGTGCGCTAGTTATTACGTAATTCCTATTTAGTGTTAAAAATGCTACAACATACCAATAAATAGCCGTGGTCTAGTGGTAAAACGTACATCCATCAAAACTTAAAAGCGCAACGTCTGTGGTTCAAATCCCACTCCGGGAAAGTACTGTTTTTATCACATATATTCTGAAGCCGTATATTTATCGATGTCACCTGTACGGAGGCTAAATAAAAATGCTATATTTTACGTATCGATTTCTGCCTTATATACCGACTTTTGGAGTGTTCGTCGATTTGAAACTAATTCACATATTCGCGAGTTATTACCAGTTAAAATAGAGATTGTGTAGCTTTAAGGTTATCCATGCATCTAATATACAATCACTTGACTAATGGCCGATGGACGGTTTGGTAAATTGGTCCGACAATGCCTATACATAGCGCAGGGGCATACAGGCGAGGTTCTGGTGCAAGGGGTCGAGGCACCAGTTCCTTTGTTTATTCTACGTACTATGTACATAACTCTCCCGTGTTCTTTATGTTTCTGGGATTTCTTCACCAACTATGATGTAAGGGAGATAACAAGATGGAAAAAGGAGGAATTCATTAAACGTCATAAGGATGACACAATTGTCCCCCCTAGAACTAGTTTCGAAAATCACTAAATGGACGGTACTAATAATAGTACAAGAACAGACGTACCGAATATATATCACTGATACGAAATAGTGGTATGTGTCTCCAATTAGTTTATAATATCATTGTGACTTCCCCCCCCACCCCTACCCCCCCCTCCCCCCCCCAACCCCCACCTCTTGGATAGCACAAGAAGCCTGCATTTTGTCATATATAACATGTCTAGGTCTGTCCTAGGACAGTGCACGAAGTCCGCATTTTGTCAAATAGTACATGCCCAGGTCTGTCCTTGGATAGCACAGGAAGTCCGCATTTTGTCACATATTACATGCCTAGGTCTGTCCTGGGATAACACACGAAAGCCTGCATTTTGTCACATATTATATGCCTTGTTAGACCGTATAGAGCTCATTTCGGATAGAGCTACCTGGGGAGCTTTATCCGGAGCATTCGTTCGAATAAAGCTCCCGGGAGCTCTATTCGAACGCATGTTCCGAATAAAGCTACGCGGGAGCTTTATTCGAATGGTGGGTGCCTCTGACATTTTGGGTACATATTATATGCCTTGTTAGACCGTATAGAGCTCATTTCGGATAGAGCTACCTGGGGAGCTTTATCCGGAGCATTCGTTCGAATAAAGCTCCCGGGAGCTCTATTCGAACGCATGTTCCGAATAAAGCTACGCGGGAGCTTTATTCGAATGGTGGGTGCCTCTGAAATTTTGGGTAGGACACTAGTTCCGGATAAAGCTCCCCATATTAACATGTCTCGCGATTTGATCGTTATAGATAACATTCCCTAAATATGAGATTTGTTGTTGTTGCTGCTGCTGTTGCCGCTCATGATGATGATGATGATGATAATGATGATAATGATGAAGACGACAATAATGATTTTGATTAAAATGTTATGATGGTGATGGTTATGAGGATAATAGCTGAGTATAAATTACTCCACAAATAAATAGGCTATGAGCCCTGGAGCCCTTTGGCTCCAACATTTAAGATCGACATTGAATTTTGAACTGGGTTTGAATATTTAGTCAGCTCATAGATCGAAACTCGACATATAACATAGGCGAATTTCGAGCCCTTGAGCACTTCGTCCTCATGTGAGCTATAAAAAGGTATGTACTTAAAATCATTTTCCTTTAGTTCCTGAGGGAAAACATCGGACTCAAATGTTCTACTGCACAGCTTTTACTATACCAGTAGACAACAGAAGCATTGCAAATGCAATGTAAAACCTCATACTATTAACTTCCGTCGGTGGGGATATACATTCAATGAATTTGCATGTTATCGAAGGATCCGCAGACGGACGGACGAAAGGAAGGGTTGCAAACCTATAGTCAATTCCGATGCACACAATTAGGGGACTACTTATCAGTGGTCTCCTTGCGTGTAACAATGAAGGGATGTTGATGATGATAAAACTTTTGATGTTGTTGTTATGATGGTGGTTATTTAGAATACACAAAATATATATATGTGTGTGTGAATATACTGCCAAACAGAATTCAAGGTGCACACCCGAATATGGGCAAAATAGAAATTACAAAACGAGGATTTTACTGAGCGCATGCACGCATGCACGGACAGTGGTAATTATTAATGCCCGCTTGCGACAATACTTAACGACATTACTTCACCATAATGCCCTGATGTGTTTTAGCAGAAGAGCTCAATACCAATTGACCATGTCTATCATTCGAATAAAGCTACCTGTCTTTTTGGATTTCCTGATAGCTAGATCCGTACGGATAAAGCTCCCCGGGGAGCTCTATCCGAAGGGAGCTCTATTCGGTCCAACAATGCCTACATCTGTCATTGGATACCACACGAAGCCTCCACTTTGTCACATATTACATGCCTAGGCACACGAAGCCTGCATTTTGTCATATATAACATGCCTGAGCCTGTCATGGGATAACACACGAAGCCTACAGTATGCCATACATTACATGTCTATGCATGTCCTGGGATAACACACGAAGCCTACAGTATGCCATATATTACATGTCTAGGCATGTCCTGGGATAGCACACGAAGCCTATAGTATGCCATATATTACAGGTCTAGGCATGTCCTGGAATAGCACACGAAGCCTACAGTATGCCATATATTACATGTCTAGGCATGTCCTGGGATAGCACACGAAGCCTACAGTATGCCATATATTACATGTCTATGCATGTCCTGGGATAACACATGAAGCCTATAGTATGCCATATATTACAGGTCTAGGCATGTCCTGGGATAGCACACCAAGCCTACAGTATGCCATATATTACATGTTTAGGCATGTCCTGGGATAGCACACCAAGCCTACATGTTGCCATATATTACATGCCTAGGCATGTCCTGGGATAGCACACCAAGCCTACATGTTGCCATATATTACATGTCTAGGCATGTCCTGGGATAGCACACCAAGCCTACATGTTGCCATATATTACATGTCTAGGCATGTCCTGGGATAGCACACCAAGCCTATATGTTGCCATATATTACATGCCTAGGCTTGTACAATCGTTATTTAAGCTCATTGTTACGACACAATATCTTTTTCTCTTGTTTCCGTCTTAATTTCCTGCTTTGCAAATCTTGTTAAATATAAATAAATATTATAGAAACGATGTCTTATTTGTTAATATAAGTCATGTTATGCAAGTTTGATTTTATGTTTTCTCTACTTCCCAGAGAATTTTTTTAAGAAACGATGTCTGGTTTTTAAAGGATCGTTTTGTATCTGATCAAAACAAGTATCAAGGAGAAAGAAGTAAAACAGAAATGCATTTCATTGTTTTAATATGTTTATTAACAAAATAAATTATTAATTGAAAGGGAAAGAAATCGATCTGGAAGAGTTATTGTTGTGAATTAAACAAAAATCACATGGAATGTGGTTTAGTTCCATATGAAATGTGGTTTAGTTCCATATGGAATGTGGTTTAGTTTCATATAAAATGTGGTTTAGTTTCATACGAAATGTGGTTAAGTTTGATATAAAATGTGGTTTAGTTCCATATGAAATGTGGTTTAGTTTCATATAAAATGTGGTTTAGTTCCATATGAAATGTGGTTTAGTTCCATATGAAATGTGGTTTAGTTTCATATAAAATGTGGTTTAGTTTCATATGAAATGTGGTTAAGTTTGATATAAAATGTGGTTTAGTTCCAAATGAAATGTGGTTTAGTTTCATATAAAATGTGGTTTAGTTCCATATGAAATGTGGTTTAGT